>CM034148.1:388962418-389154352 GCA_019776745.2 Taxus chinensis
AAGAACTAGTAATCAAAGAACTAGTCAAGACCATAGATTTAGGAAATAACTAGACATCAAGGATCTACTCAATACTATAGATCAATGAGAGAGCTATACCTAACAACTAGATAATATCCCCCTAATATCTAAATAAAGTAAAATAAATATCCACACACATAAGTGGGTGATGATAAATACAATAAATATGAATAAAATACCTAGGTGAACATGAGCTAAGGTAAATACATAATGTAACACCCCCCTAAAGTGAAGCTAGGGGCCCAAAATAAAAGTGGCATATCCATAGTATGAGTTCATATAACTAGGCCTAATCAGGTACTCATGTATAATATATCCATGAATAAATATCAAACCAAAATAAGAAAAGAATCTTGCTAGAAGGAAAGAGAAATTAGAAGAAGAAGAAGGATGATGTTGTCATGAACACCCCCAAGAATAACTTCCGAAACCCCAAGCAGGCCACGTAACTAAAGGTAGTGAGGTGATGTAAAAGGCTTCATAAAGATGTTTGTAACTTGTTGCTGAGTTAGAATGCACTCCAAGAAAATAACTCCATCCTAAATGTGCTGACGAATGAAGTGGATGTGTATCTCAATATTTTTAGTCCGCTGGTGCTCAACTAGGTTGCGAGAAATGTGAATTGCACTTTGGTGGTCATACCAAAATTTATTTGATGAATCCTTCGGGAATCCAAACTCTATCAATAACTATTGAAGATAAATAATTTACTGACTCATTGTAACTATTTCCCTATACTCTTCCTTTGAAGATGAAAGTGCAATAGCTTGTTGATTTTTACACGCCCAAGAAACTGGAGATTAACCAAGACAATATATATATATATATATATAGAAGTGGAATGAATTTCATCAATATAACTTGACCAATATGAATCTTTATATCCAACCAACTAAGTAGAACCCCTATTTTAGTGTAGGCCAAAGTGGGAAGTTCCCTGCAAATAACAAAAAATCCTTTTAGTAGATTGCCAATGATTACTATGAGGAGAATTTACAAACTTAGATACAATCCCTACTACAAATGAAATATCAGGGTGACTATGGGTTAAGTACATGATAATTCCAACCAACTACCTATACAATGTAGGATCACAAAGTGTATAGGTATATGAAGAAGTAAGAGTAACCCTAGACTTAAAAGGAGATAGAATTGGATTGCAATAATCTATATCAAAGCACTGAAGAAGATCATGGGTGTAATTTTACTGACTCAAATGAATCCCTGAATCTGTCTGAGAAATATCCAATCAAAGGAAATAATGCAATAACCTAAGATATGTCATGTCAAACTGTGTAGAAAGAGCCCTCTGAATAGTCTAAATATGGGAAAAATATCTTCCAATAAGTAATAGAGCATCAACATATAATACAAATATCACAATATCCTCACCAATATGTTGGAGATACACTGTATGATTGGAGTGGAAACAAACAAAAATAGTAAATAGAATAAAAGAATCCATATTCTCATACAAATCCTGAGGGGCTTGTTTGAGACCATAGAGAGACCTTCAAAGCCTACAAAAAAGAGAATAATACTGAAAAAATCCACCCAATTTCTCCATGTAAATTTCATCTTGTAAATATCTATGTAACAACAAACTATTCATGTACATCTAGTATATGGGACACCATTATGATGTAACAATAGAAAGTACAAGGCAAACATAATTCATCTTGGAAACAGGTAAAAATTTCTCAGAGTAATTAATACCTTAAACTTATGAAAAATCCTTGGCAACAAGATGAGTATTATACTTGTCAATGGACCCATCAACTGCATATTCAGTTTGTTACACCCACTTACACCTAACCAAATTTTTTCCTTTAGGAAGAGATACAAAATCCCAAGTATGATTCTTCATCAAAGAAGAATACTCTGTTGTCATCACATCATCCCACTCTTGTATCCCATGAGCCTTTGAAAAATACTTTGGATCCTTAGAAAATTCCTAACACAAAATTCTAGAACCTGTAGAATGTGCATGATGATGCCTAGTGGGTAGAAGATCCTGTATGATAGATGTTACCTCAGATCTGTGGTATAAGCCCAATTACGCATAATGACAACATTGGTAGGAATAGGATCCTCAATGACATCTATAACCTCCTCATCAACCTCCTCAAATAAAGGATCCTCAAAATGAGAAGATAAAGAAGAAGAAGTAGGCATGGAAGAAGATGAAGAATCATGAGGTGTGAAGCAGCTTATGAAACTGAACATGTGTTCAAAAAAATAACCTCATAAGTATCAGGATATAAAATTCTGATAAGCTCTCATGTCCTCACAATACCCTACAAATATCAAATGGTTTTCTCTTCTTATCTATGGCTTTCCTTTTCTTCTTAGGAATAAAGGCCCAAACAGGGCTCCCAAAGACTCAAAAAAATGAGACATCAAGACTTAGTGTTGGACCAATCTTCCTCTAGAGTAAAATTCTCAAGTGCTCTATGTGTGGTGTGTGATTCTAAATGTAGTTAGCACAATTATTTACTTTTTCCTAGTATATAAGAGGTAAATATCTAGAATTTATCATGTAGTTATTCATTTCCTTCAAAGTTTATATTCTTTTCATTCTACTAATCCATTCCATTGTGGAGTATTAGGAATATAATGATGGTGAATAATGTCATGAGTTGCCAAAAAATTCAGAAAACTCATTGTTGAAGTACTACCTCACATTATCAGTGCAAAGGTTCTTTATGAAACTAGAAGATTGTTTCTCGACTAAAGCCTTGAAGACTTTGAAGTGTGAAAAAACATCACTTGTTGTACTTGAGACAATATACCCAAGTACACCTCGATAAATTGTAAATAAAGGTAAGTACATACTTAGCTCCATTGAAAGATGGAGGTAGGAAAAACCATAAAGTCACTGGGCACAAGCTCAAGTGGTGAATAAGATTTCTTGGAAAAATTCTTAGGAAATGGATCCTTGGTATTATTTCCCTAATGCAAATCCAGGGAAAATTCCCTCAAGACAAGAAAATATAGGAATAACATCAACCATACCATGATTTCTCAACTCCTTCAAATATTTGTAATCGAGATGTCCAAATATCTCATGCCAAAGCTTACTCTCTGAATATACATGAGAAACCAATCCCGTCCCTATAAAGGAAGTTTCATCAAAACCCTCAAACTGATATAGTCTAGAACCATGATCAGCAATACCTTGATAAAAAAGTGAATGAGGTTCTAACAAAGTTCGTACATCTACCCTATGTGTTGTAAAAGTCATTATTTTTCCTTGACTAGAATGTCAAATTTGATACAAAGAAAGAAAATTTGTAGTGATGTTAGGAACATATAATTCATCTTATATATTTCCACCATCAAGGTGTATGCCACTTTTTCCTTTAACAGAAAGAAAGTAAGAATATCCAACCTTATTTTTGGAAGTAGAAATCAAACCTAGAGATATAAAAGACTCCTTGGAAGATGTCATGTGATGACAAGCATCAAAATCTATAAGCCAACTATCTGCAAGTAGTGACTAAGATCTCCCAACAACATTAAGTTATTTTCCATGTTGATTAGAAGGAGGTGGAGTGGAGATAGAAATTTTGTATTTCTTGTTTGTATCATCTAAGGCTTGCATTCATTTACAACACCAAGGTTCTTCATGACTAATACCCCCATAAAAAGAGAATGAAATGCTAGACTTATTCTTGGATTTAGAAGACTCGTTGGGTTTATAGTTATTTTCTTTGGGTTTAGGATCACTTTGAGATGGAGAAGGAGTGGATTTGGTTTTACTATTTGGTTTTCCCTTTCCCTTAGGATTAGATGTAAGTAATGCCATTTGATATGTGGAAGACTCAAGGTTAGACAATTTGGATTCTTCCCTACTAATTCTTTCACAAAAAATTTCTAAGTCAGGAATTTGAAATGTGTCACCTAAGGCATCCATGCTAGGAAAAAACACATAAGTAAATATTTGGAATGGTCCTATAAATTTATATAAAATTAAGTAAGAAAACTCTTTATATTTATTATATCTTCCACTCCCCTTAAATTATGTCAAAAAATTCTTTAACTTGGTAAGATAATCTATAATTGATGGAAAATATTTAGGATTAAGAGAGGTGATCTCAATTTCAAGTTACATGGCTCTCATGTGATCCACCTTACCAAATAAAACTTCCAAATTATCCCATATTTTTAAAGGAGATTCACCTTTTTCCAAATGAAAATAAAACTATTACTTACATAATTTCCTATCAAACTTATACACTCATCAAATTTCACTAGTATTGAAATTTCTCATATTCTCTAGTGAACACTAGTTGTTATGAAGAAGTTAAATACCATAATCATTTCTATTTAATTATTGTTTCTATTATTGGTTTCCATGTGTGGTAATTATGTGCTTTTAATGGCTCAACATGATCTAATGTAGAAGTAAATAATGACAGCATTCTCAAAAATCACCAAAAACAATTCAAGAACCAAGTAATGCAACAAGACACCCCCATAGATTTTGGCACTTTATAATTGAGTGCATGTTATAGTATGACACTTTATAATTATAGTGAATTTATCAAAATAAATAGTTCCAATAGAACAATCATGAAAAAATAAGAACTGTTGCAAAAAATGACACTCAATTTTGAGTTACCGATCAAAAGATACAAGTTTTTCAATTTTATGCTCTCTATTTATTTTAGTTGACACTTAAAAAAATTCTCTTTCATTCACCACACAAATAAAATCAAAGAGGGATAGATTTAACCACCTACTGGTAGGAATCACAAGCTTAATCCCTCATATCACCATACCATATGACCAGGGGATAAGGATCACACTACGTGCTTTTGCCTCTGCAACAATAGAAAAAACTTAAAAAAATGACTACCTCCAGAACTAGTTGAGTTTACAGTCATTATTCAGGTTTTGACACCTTTGGAATCTAATGGAAGGCTCTATTTTTCATAAAAAGGAACACAACAAAAAAATACAAACAAATACAGAATATATGAATATATAAAAAACCTTATTTACAAAATAAAACTTACAGACGGACGTTAACATCAATCTCCAAATCTAATACCATAAAAGGAATAAAAATAGTCCATACTAAGCCACAAGGAACTCATATACTAATTAAACACCACGCTCAATAATATGAAAGTAATTTTTAATAACAACTTTACAAAAACGTTTGCAAACAAATGAACAATAATATCATATATTATTATGGAACTCTATGAAATACAATGATAATGAGCCTTATTTATATAGGAAAGGAAGATCAATCTAAAAACCAATTAAGGTCTTAGAGCAAGCCATAAATCAAGGACATAACTAGTCATAACAACTAGATAATATCTTCCTAATATCTAAATAAGAAAAAATAAATATCCACACACATAAGTGGGTGAGGATAAAATACATGAGGTAAATAAATTACCTAAGTGAACATGAGCTAGGGTAAATCCTACTCTAACAACCACACTTTGATAAAGGAAAATCAAATATTCCAAATTTTAGATGTATATAAAATACACACCAATAGGAGAAGAATGACATGATCTTATGTCCTCATCATTTTAGAGTTAAATTATAACTCAATGAACGAACAACATGGCATTGATATTTAAAATCAATGAAGATTTTTTTATTGGAGATTTTAAATCCTTATAGCATCACTCCCTACACCTTCACAAATTTTTCTATCAATAATTCCTAAATCTAATCTAACTAAAGGGTATTTCTCAAAAGAAAAATGAAAATAAAGATAATGAAGAGAGAAAAGAAACTATTGTAGAATTTATGTTTGAAGAAAATTATATCCAATAACAAGAAATTGCATGCTTTCACTTTGTTTATCAAGAAAAAAAAATGTATTTTATACTCAAATCTGTATGTACTGATGTATATATTCAAAGGAGATTACAATAGACAAATTATGACTTGGGCATATCATCTTAAATTTTCTAAATGTGCATCTATTTAATTAGTCAAATTTATAACATACTATAGCATTTTCATATAAACTTGCAGTAACACAAGGAAAAAAAATTAATTCAAATATAAATAAATCTACATAATAATAGACATCTGCAACTCACATAGGATAATTTTAAAATTTTCTTGCATTTATTAATATCACTTTACCTCACTATTTGTTACACGAGAGTATAAATATTTATCTAAATAAAGGGAGGCTCGTTTCACTCCCTTGTTCAAGTAATTATTTCATATGATCAAATAAATATCACTAAAATAGTTATATTTAGGAAAAATATCCTAACTGATTATTGTTAGGATGATTACATTAAGAACAAGGCCAACATGCCACTTATATTACATAATATTCCTAGGAGCGTATCAATGCTTTTGTTTTACCTTGGGACCTTATTGAACTTGATCAGTCAGTGTGAGTCACCTTTCAGCTATGACCAGAGCATCTCTGTAATATTTATAGTCATAATTGACTTTTTGGAGATCAATTATAGGCTTCCTAAAGAGTTTATGAGCCTTATCTAGCATAGTTCTTTGAGAAGACATAATTTTCCCAATAATTTCTTTTAGGTTTTTTGTAATAGTTTACAAAATGGACTCATGTAGTAAGCTAAAATTTCACTATTTTGAGATATGAAATTTTTTGATATGTCAATTCAATTTGGTAGTAGATTTTAATAAAGGCAGAGAAAATCTACCATATGTGTGATTTCATGTACACTGATGGACACCTTTATGCATTTAAAAATATTACTGGTTTCATCAATAGTACCTACAGGTTTTTTCATCTTATATATTCTAACGGTCAATTTATAGAGTGTAATAATGTTAAAGAGGATGAAATCAAAGGGCCAATTTTACCTATTTATGTGATGGTGGAAGTAATAAAAAACATCAAAGTTGGTGAAGTGATTTTGATTAACTATAGTTTTAAAGGAAATACAACATCAACGAGATTGAGGAAAAACATGTGGAAATTGATTATTTATGTATATGTATTAGCTATTTGAAACCTAATTTTTTTCAAAATTGATCTTTTTTGTAGTGATTTGAAAAAATATAACGTTTTATTTTCTCATGTTATGTAAAAATGGTCTCTTTTATAGTACATGATTTTAGAACAATTGAAATATTTGAAGATAATATTTCTAATTATTTTTATATTAATTTGATGAAAAATATGATTTTTTTTATAAAATTGAAATAACATTATGTTTTGCAATATCAATATATCTACATTTAGATGAAGACCCTCATCCATATACTATACTACCTTTAATGTTATCTCCATAGTCATTTCCATATTCACCTTTAGTATCACCTCCACCATCACCACCTGTAACACTATAACAACCTTTCATAGAAGATACAATTGAACAAGATGTGACATTGTGCAACTAGTTGTCACTAATCATTTGATACATTTTGTTACAAAGTTTTCATTTTTACCTTCTACACCACATATATATTCCATATCCAGGACAATCATAGTATGAGTTTCTAATAGAAATTAAGGAAGGAATATCGATAAATCCACCTCAATGAAATCAATGTCCTTTTAATATTATATAAAATTAAGGATAAATCTGTTTTATATTCATTACGTTATTTTTTATCCACAATTTGTAATATGTCTAACATTAATTTTGTGACTATATATATGTGTATTTTTTAAAAATATTTTTGATATAGTATGTTGTTCTTACTTTAAAAGGTTGACTAGTTTCCATAAGATCATGATGGTTGTATTAAATATGGTATCCCTCTATCTCTCTTAAAAATTTGTGTGAAAGTAAACTTTTCATGATTATAAATGTCCATAAAATGCATTAGTTTTAGTATTTTTTGCATTGACCATTCAAATATCCTTCACTAATGTTTCATTATGTAAAGTGTGTATATACAAGGTGTTAATAATTTCGATTCATATTGGTTTGACCTTCTTAAGGATATCATTTGTGTGTGTGTGTGTGTGTGTGTGTGTGTGTGTGTTACTAAATTGATTTATGCATGAATGAGAATTGAAAATTTGGGTGTATGAGTACCATGTTTTGAGGAACATAAAAAAGTTTAATAAAGTTTGTCTTGCTTTAGCTATAGAAAATAAAGTTCATATAATGATATCTTAGTATTGAAATTTTACATGTAAAATTATCCAATTCCAAATATTTATCTCTTTTAAATTTTTTTCTTAAGAGCAGTAAGTGGATAATTTTATTGTTAATGTAGATACTAGGAGTTTGTTATAGGGATGGTGGTTACATATATTTTGTGTCATAAATGAATGGAGGCATACCCTTATTTTTCATACATGTACATTAGTATGCATTCAAGTAAGGGACTATGTATACTCAGGTATGGGAATACAGACATAATTAACACCTAATATATAAATTATCAAGGTGAGGTAGTATCTAATAATGGGGCTAATGATACTTTAATATTATAGATTTACGAGGATTTCTCCATTTATCATATGACAAGGAAACTATTATAATTAGTATAATATTCATTGATGATACTACATCATGATAACGGTTGTAATTAAACGTCAAAATAGATAAATGAGATAACAAATAATAAAACATAGAAATATTATATGCAAACCTCATGTTTGGATTGTAGATAAATGGTCATTTTTGCCAACCACTATGGTTCTACGAGAAATCAAAAATACCATAGGTTATCATTTATGGTGGATTAGGTGACACATAGCAAACAAAGTGCTAAAAACATTTGAGCTTCCTAATATTATGGTAGGGTTACCTCTACCCAACTACATTCCAATATATGATAGAAAAATTGCACAATCTCTCATCATCCAAGTTTGGCTCTATCTCTCTCTTAGAGTTGCATAATCTATTCACCCTACTTATCAAATACCATGTGATGTGCATTCTCCTTCCTATGAAGTAAAATTATTCCTCATTGACTCACGATACCAACCACTGATACATGCATTCTGGTTTTCCAAAGAAGAGAAACTCATATAGTTGAAGCACTCTAACAGTTTCCAAGAGTCTTTGTACTGAGTCATCATAAACATGTTTCCCTGACTCCATCCTCTCATTAGTTTTGATAATCGTATCCTTCTCAATATTTCCATTCTCTTCTTTGATATATGATTAAACTCGTTAATCTTACACTTTTTCAAAGGTGAATTCCATGGCCTTCCTTCTATGACCTCTCTTGGATATCAAATCTCTACAAACCATTCCTCTAGTGCTTCCTCACTCACGAGCTTCTTGTTCTTGTTCATGAATTTCCTTGGTGTCTTCGATAAAATCTACTCAATTTATAAGGTTCCCTAGATGTAATATTACTCACCATTGCTTATGCTTGCAAATTTTTCCTCCTTACTACCTCTCATTTCTCAAACGTGTGTTCCCTAGCTCTAAAATTAAAAACCTCAAACCTCTAATCTCCTCACGTATTTTCTTCGATCTCACACTTCCCACAAAGCATATTCACTTCAAGCCATGCCAAAATTTCTATAGGTTTGATAGATTCTCTTTTATACTCGTACTTTGTAGTTGTTGACAATTCAATTGCTCTTCAAGGCTCAAATACTCTAACATGTAAGGTAATAATGAAGTCATTTTCACTCATTATATAGATTTTTCATAAATTTCCCACATTAATTACTCCTCACCTACCACCATACTCATATTTAATTATGTTTTTTCTCTTTTTCTTTTCTTTCCATTTCTATCTTTTACACACTGCATTTGTAACCTTCTGGTGTGCTCACTACTTTTTAGGCAACAAAACTCCTTGTGTGTTCTTACTTACACCATAATACATAATCCTTTGTACCACATACCAAGTAGTTTATCATTTCACTTCCTCTTTCATGTTACACTGTGTGACCCTCTTTTTTATGTGTGGCCTTCATCTTTGGCACCTGTAGCACCATTTTCTTCTGCACCAATATTCAAGAGAGCATCTTCAACTCTAGCAACCTGTATATAATCCTTGACACAAATAGTTTTCTCTTTCATGCACTTGTACCTGGTTCACCTCACACTAAAATGATGTGTGGTCATTTTAACATGAACTAAAATATAGTAATCATCTTCCCACACACATGTGCACTTATTACAAAAAAATTAAGGAGTAAAATAACAAAACATAAAAATGACTAGAAAGAAACAAATGAAAGGGAAATCTAATCTAACTGGAAATATTGCCTTATTACAAACACCAAGAAGCTTTATTTATAGTAGGGATTCATCCTACTGCCATTGAAGTAACTGGGAAACATGGTGCCATCCAGTGCCTATAACTGATATGCACTTGATTCAAGTAACCTAGTTACTATAAGATGTCCCAACCAATTATAGACCAATGCACTCATCCCAACCAAAAACATAATGTAACAGAATAGGAGTCAAATCATACAAAAAGGAAAATGCATAAGGATTTTTACTTATTTCATAAACATACATGAAACAGAACTATGAAGATATGAGGATGGACCATAATCATTAATGATCATATTCAAATAAGTTTCTAACCTCATTACATCCATTAGATTCATTACAGAGCATCGCAGTATGGAAAACTGAGGTCATACATCATAACTGGATCTACATTCCTTAGATTTGGAAAATAAACTTTACAAACCCATGCCCCTTGATGCATCCTTCACCTATATTTTATCTGCCCAGCCCGATACAACCCCTAATGGCATTTATGCAGAACTTTGTTCTCTATTAATCTCTCTTTTATTCCTATGCGGGCGCTTGTATTTATAGGTCCCTTGAACTGCCAAACTACCTTTCTAAGGTTTCAAATCCGTTACCAAGTGTCTAGATATGGTCCTCCATGGGAGCATGCTCTTCCAGGTCTGAGCTCTACACTCCTTACCATGATGATCTTTTATAATCTTCCACAATAGGGTATATTCCTTCCTAGGCCAACATATTGCCATGCTAGCACCTTATCCATTCATAATGCACATGAGGGTCACACTTTTCTCATGTTCTATCCGATATGCCAAATATGGCTAAGTCTCGAGACCTTGTTCTACCAGTGCGTAACATGGTCCTTCTAAAACCCTGCTAGAACCCTACCTTGCGTGCTTTCTTCTTGTGTGCCCACCCTTTATCTTAGGCCTTGATCACCCATGCACCTTTTTGTACTTAGTCAATATTTTAGGGCCCCAATACAACACCTTTAGGTTATTACATTCATAAGCCCACCTTTGGTATGATATAATTGTTACGGTTCTTACCAACTAGGTGGATCTTTTGGTCACCTCTTACCCTTCATCTTCTTCATTACTTGTTGATTATCCTATACAAAACTAGACCATTGACACCTACATTTTAAGAATTCCTCTTTCACAAACATCGCCATGCCTAACCAACATAAACTCAACCATGCCTAACTATCCCAAAATCAACCATACCTATTTGACCTAAACTCAACCATGTCTAAATGACCTAGACCCAATCATGCCTAAAACCTAACAACCCATCCCTCTACCTTCTCATATTCTTCCCTAGCTTATGGGAGAATTACATTGGCTTGAGGCCACTTTTCGCCAGGGCTATGTAGGCAGTGCTCTGAGGGAATGGGGCCATTGGAGGTTATCTCAGCCACTCTTTACCCTAACCAATTTCCCCCTCCATTTTTCCTATTCAAATTCTACCTTAGTTTCCATTTTCTACAACACTTGGAAATTAATACAAACATACATGCCTCCTATTTCATCACATCATACATTAATCAGTTCACCATTCTATGATATCAAATATTTGGAAGTTTAAGCCATAACATACATATACATAATCATTTATTTTCCATACTACCAATAACATGGAAATTAAATCAAACCCAACAACATGACAAAATCATGCCTACCTGACTTAAAAATCCACCATGCCTAACTGACCTAATTGACCTAAAGCTCCACCATGCCTAACTGACCTAACTCAATCATGCCTAAATGACCTCAAATTAATCATGCCTAACTCACCTAAAATCTATCATTCCTACATGATTTCAACTCAATCATGCTTAATTCACCTAGTTTCCATAAATACACAATAATAATGGAAATTAAAAACATAGATACATCCATACAATAAATATCATCATCTATATAACTAGGAAAAATTATGTGTATTAATACACATATACACAGATAAAAATACATACAAGTATATCAAATCACTCAGATATAACCTCACTATCATTGGCATGTAGGCCGGTGTAAAAATAAAAATCACAAATCACTCATATACAACCTCACTATCTTCGGCACGCAGGATAATATATATGTTAAAACCTCAAAAACAATAATCATACCAAGTGGATCATTGTCACCCTACCTTATATGCTATGGGTAAGTATCACATGTCTCCTCCTGACCAATCTACCACCCTACCAACATCTATTCAACCTCCAGGGGTCTTAGTCTAATCTCCACCTAGCCCTCAGCTGGGCATGTCCTACATGAGCTAGTAGCCTCTCCCTGATCCTATCTTTGGGATTGTTATCCCCCTGTACTCTTTGAGCTATGAGTATGAGACATATTCCTCTCACTCGTTCCCCACTCTGCTTTACTCTTAACATAAGAAGGGACATCTATCCTAACAGTCATCAAGTGATCCTTATAGTAACACACCTCTTTCAGGCCATCCCTAAACCTCACCATAGTAACCATTTGAGGTGGTTCCATAGGTCTCAATGCAACCTATTTTCCCTATCCTGCTAATACCAGCCTCGGGACCTGTATTTGGGATCCCTATCCTCCTCCCTGTACACTGGGACCTTGTCCTGCCACTGCTTCCTTTAGTATGGGACCATGTTCCAGGGCCTGTGGAGGTACTTGTGATATAAGTTGGGCCTGTAAGGCTACTACCTATACCTGCGCTAAGGCCAAGTGGCACTGTAAACTGGCCACCTATGCCTATAATGTGGCCACCTAAACTCCATCACCATCACTTCCCTGTGTAGGTGCCTGTACCTAGGATAACTGAGCATGTAAGGATGCCACCTAGGCCTACTGGGTGGCCACCTCCACATGAGCTATTCTGAACTAACCCTCCATACTTTTGAGTTCTATCTGAAGGGTAGCTACCTGCCCCTAGAAGGCATCTCACTATATTGTCACTATAGCAAGATCTGGCTACCCGAGCCTTGGTGGTGTCACCTGTTGATGTCTATATCCATTAGTAAATATGGAATCATCTATTCACCTATCCACCACCTGCTCCTCCTATCCTATTGACACACTTGATCATGGTGGATACATGGGTTTATCCATGTCATCTCTCTAGTACTGTGGGAAAGGTGAAGGCACATCCTGTGGTATCCCAAACTACCATCTAATCCTTTCTGCAGGTATCATCTTGTGCTCGCTAGCACACCACCCCTATATCCACCTCAACAGCTGAAGCTCCTCTAACTCCTCATCCATGCCCCTGTATGAGGGATATCCAATATAAGGCCTCCACACAATATTGAATCTTGAAATTCCCTCAACCTCCTATAATATAAAACATCATCTATGGCCCTAACCACCCTATGATTCCCACCAATTGGTACCCACCGTTTGTATCAAAATTTGATTAATCAACCCCTGAACCAATCATGTCGTGGAAAACCAACTAGGTGTAAACACATGATATGCTCGTATGCCTTGTACTGTAGTAAAAAGGTGCAACACAAACTAAACCACCGCTATCTCCTATAGTCCTATAGCTCCCTATATAGCTGCACTAGGAATGTCAATGCCTAGGAAATGTAGATCTACTCCTCCATCGTATCCTAGGATCACTCCCATTAGTGCTCATGGGAATATCCCACCATCAGTATTTGGTAAGGAAAAGTAACATATCACCTCTATCATCAATACAACCAGCCTCGTATCTTAAGGATGGGTTACATACATGTCTCCATAACTTAGAATCACGCTATGATACCTCAGCTCACCTGTCACCTCCCCAAACACAACCACTATCGACTCCATTGATTCCTCTAACAAAATTGAATAAACTGGTTCCCCAATAATTAGTAGCCACAAAATTCTGTACATGTCCTCTAGGGTGACAATTATCTCACTCATTGGTAAATGAAATGTGTTAGTCACTGAATCCCATCTATCGATGAATGCAACCATTAAACTAGGATATTGAGCTATATGCCTATAGTGCTGGATCCTAGTTATTCTAACTTCATTCATATGCTCCCACTCCTCTGTATTCATGTTGGACCGCATCTGTAACAACAAAGGTGGTACCCTGTCTCACATCCTCAATTGGTCCATAGCCTACATCCAACAGCCCACAACATTTTTAAGACCTTACTATCTCCAATTACCTATTAACCCCAAACATTACCCAATGAAATAAATCATTATTACCCTCTTTACCTAATTCACCTCCATGCCTACCAACCCTTATCATTATTACCCATTCACTTAGTTCAATTCACTTACTTACCTATCCCATATTGCAAACAATTATATTTTACTCTTATCCCTCTACATACACTCTTTACTTGCCCCTTCTTTACCCATTTTCCTTTCATACCTAGCACTTCTTACCCCTATTCTTCCTTCACCCTAATTAGCACTGTTCACCTTGACCATCACCGGTTTTCCTTGACCATCATCAGTTCCATTTAACCGGTTTCATTCACCTAAGACTTGACTGATGCAAGCCAAATCCAACCGATGTCAGCCAAACCTAGACCGACATCAATCTCTTTTGTGTAATCAAAAACTAAAAAATCGTACCCCCAAATCCCATTTTACACAAAACTCACTTAAAACTCACCTACAACCTACCCCATCCCACCCAAATCCATGTTACATTTAATTATCACCTTATTTAACCTAATGTTTTCATTTCCCACCTCGATTTCACCTATTTTCAGCCCCATTTCAAAATCCCACCCAAACTTCTTCATTTTAAATAATAATTTAATCAAATAACAAGTAAGAAGAATGCCTCCTACCTCATCTTGGCATCATCTACTCAATGCCATGTTTGGCCACTGCATCGGTGGTCCCCCCAAACCATTTCCCACCTTTTCCATGCCGAAATATACCTTGAATATCTTAGCCAATCAACTTTCTTTGCTCGATCTCATTGACCCATCTGCCGATACCCACTCACATACTAGTAACTAGCCAACTCAATTTGATGATTTGTAATGTTGATTTCCAAAGAGGCACAAATTCTCTATCATTTTCACAAAATGACAACACGTTAAAATGAATCCGTAAAACATGAATTTTTCTTTTTTAACCCTAAATTGACATGAATGACATCAGGCATACCAAACCGATGTTGGTTACTTTATAATTGGTATCAGTCACCTTCTAGTACCATTTCACCTATATTTTCCCCATTTTGACCTAAACTCATTACTGCCAAATACATTTTGGCCTTACCAACACTTATTATACCTTATCCACAAGCCTAAATTACCTATACCTTTCCTTAATTACGTTTAAGAACTTGTTATTTACCTATACCTCAGCCTTACCCATGCCATGACCTACATACCTTGACAGTAACTACCTATTAATACCTTTGAACTTATGTACTCGTTATACCTTGCAATGATGTTGCCTATTTGGAAAAGCCTAATGACCTTACCTTTCCTATTTTCATGTTGTTTATCCTGACCAAACCTTTGGTGTACTAGATCATACCTAAATGGTCCTGCACCTAGCCTAAGTTATATTTCTAGACCCTATCATGTACCCTAGATACCTGAATCACTTCAACCTTGTTTGGATAAACCTATTGACCTTGGCCGATGTAGATTTTGCAAACTCTTATAACTGGTACTGTGTCACAGTCTATACATTTGTGTGTGTTCGATTGCCATTACCTATTACCCGATTTGACCATCACCCATTACGCAAAGTTCCCATAGCCTTATCGTTAACCCACTTACCTTCACTTTCATCACTTACACATTTATCAAACCACTCACTGACTCCTTAAACCTCATATTTTCTTAGTTTAAGGGGGATTACCTCCATCCACACTTGGGGAAATCTAACCTCCATTCATACCTGCAACACCAATTTCCTATTTTTGTCAACGTCATTTACAAATACAAGCTACACAACAAAAAGGATCAAAATGTAGACACCAAAATTGGGTCATACTCCCCTTAAAACCTCGTTAATTAAATTAACCATATCTCATAGTGCACATGATGATTAAATTAAGTAGATTAATTAAATTAATTAATATCCTCACTTAACCACCTCACCTATCCACCTCACTCAATGACCTACTCAAACCTCATTAATGACCTAATACTGAGTCTAAAATTATCCTAACTAACTAGGACTTAGTCTAAACCCAGACTTAACTCCTATTAATAAACCTAAAAGGACTCCCACTTATCTTGCCATGATCTATCACTCAACACTTGGAAGAAGGTTAGAGATTATGCCAAAAATAGCAACAATGTGGCTATTTTTGGCCAACCTAGATATTCCCGCCTTGAGTGATTCCGGTTATATCTCAACCAATTACTGCTAACCTAACTCTTTCTAGTTAGGTTAAATATGTTTCCAAAAGCCTTTTCCTAGGTTGTTCAATTCATTCAGGATATCATTCTTCCAAAGACTTAGAACACATGAATTTATTTAGCACTCAGGAAAAAGAAGACAGACGAGAGCACTACCAACATTGATCACCATTCATCATCCTCTTCACAATCACATATTCACAACAGAGAAGCATAGATTTTTGAAATTCCACGACATAAATACAATGAATCTACTTTCCGGATCTCTACTATTACTATCTTCATCACCTACGTCATCCAATATTTTTTTCAGTAAGTATTTAACATCTCTACATTGAATCTCTAGTTTCATTGTGTAGATTCATTTGTTCATTTTTGTAGCCTATTTCTCTTCACACCCATATACTTCCTTCCTTTCATCAATCCATTACCTAATCATACCCAGAATTTTCACCCATTTTCACCCTCTCCTAATCATCTATGATTCCTCAGAACCATTTTATGACCTCACCCTCACCATTTCCAACCTCTATGAAATCACAGGGAGTCTGAAAAACTAATTTTAGCAACTTTCTACTAATTTCCCCTACCAACGCAAGTTAGCCAACCAACATTGGTTACTCCACCTAACCGGCATCGGTCAGTCAGCCAAAACTAGTTACTATGTCTATAAATATAGCTCAGACCAGCGAGCTAATACCCAGTTCCCAATAGCCCAGAACCATTTCTAATCCTTACCAGACGTTACCTAGAGCCTATACCAGACCTGCAACTCAACACCACCAAGTCAAACCTCTCGTTTTGAATGACCTTTCTTATTTTTTATATGAGATACGTAAATCGTTTTAATTCCAATAATATCTTTACTTCATGTATGATTTAACTAGCATTAATATTGTTATATAAAATTTGATTGACAGCCTATTTAAGAAGAAGCATGCTTCCCAGATCTAGCTTCCACTAGGCAGTCCACTCATTGTTTTGTTTAACTCTATTTGGTGGTATTATTTTGCATTTATAGGTAGTTCCTCCTAGCCAAAAGGGATCTCTCACAATCAACTTGGATTAGGAAATCAGAACGCATGCAAAACCTTAAACCGACATTACAAACATATATTCCTTCTTCGCCTACTACCCTTATCTATATCATAAATTTACTAAGAATCTGGTGAAAAACTTTGTTAAGGGTCGATCACATCAAACGTGTTTTTAATCTTATCCATTCTATAATTCAATTTGTAATAGGTCGAGCATGATCAATCTTTTCATCATATCATGTATTCTATCATTCAGTTTCCTAGAGGTTGAGCTTGGTCAATCAAATCAAACCCCTCTTCCATCTTATTATTCACATTTCTTAGGGTTGATTTTAACTTGATCTTGAATTTAACTCTTTTCCATCTTAGCATTCACATTGTTTAAATATTTCAAACCCCTCTTCCATCTTAGACTTAACTTTTCTAAGGGTTGAGTAATCTATCACACCTCTATTCATTCCTTCCCTCTTTTAAAAATGGTGGGAAAAGACACTAAGGCTATAGTCTCTTCGAAATAGATGAAAGAAATCCTTTCCAAATTAACTCTAAAGATGTAGATGACGATAATCTTGAGGATCAACAAAATAACATTTATTTTGTGGAACAATCCTAAAAACAAATTCTTTTATTAACAAATAAGGACCAACTTTTGCTTCATCTTCCCGAGATGGGAGAAAAAATACCTCTAGAATTTGACGAGGACATTTTGAAAACCATACTAGGTTAACCTAAGTCTACAAATAATATACCATCCAAATCAAATAACAATGATAATGATAGACCAAGAAAAATTAATTCCAATGATAAAGGTAAATCTAGTGCTTCAGACCCTAACCCAAATAAGGCCTTGATCGATTAAAGAAATGCAATAAAAAAAAAAATTGGTCTCATATCTTTCAAAGTCACTAATGACACAAATGAAAAAGAATCAAAGAAGAATAGTGATGAGCCATCTAAAAACCATACTACAAAAATAAAGAGAACAACAATTTGAATAACGATAATTCTTCCTTCATCCCACAAAATAATCCACCATTTACTTGAGAATGGAAAATGATGAAAGATATAATTTCAGGTATGTAACACCAATGCAAACAATTCAACTTTGATGAATTGTATCCCTATCCTTTTGGTAAGGAAATATTACACATACCCTTTCCAAAATATTTTGAGATGCCAAAATTTGAAAAATATAAGGGTATGAACAACCCATGAGAGCATATTAAGGAATGTTTCATGGAATGCTCAAAAGTGACATATAATGATATATTTATACTATGTCTCTTCCCTAGAAGTCTATGAGGAAAATATTTGGATTGGTTCCTACACCTTCCAAAGGGATCAATAACTACTTTTTTGGACCTCTCAGAGAAAATTTTCAAACTCTTTTCCTTCAACCTTGACGATGAGTTCACCATAATGGATTTGTGCAAGGTAAAACAACGATTAAAAGAAAAAATTACACAATTTTTATACTGATGGAGAGGAATTACAATTCGGTTCTCATATTCCATTCCAGATAAAAATAAAGTTAGTATCTTTATGCCAAACCTCAATAACGACTTAACTTTCCACATGCAGGTGCACTGCCTCAATAAATTTGAGTAATTTATTGAAAAAGGGACCCCAATTACAAAGGCTCTCATTATCAAAGGCTTGATCAAACTCATTCCAAAGAAAATCACACCAATACCAATAATAATAAAAAAATTCATTTAGATAAAACTAAACATATCAATAGAAACCATAATTTTTTAATGGAAATGTCACGGGTAACTATCAAAATATTCAACCAAAGTGAAATGACCCACCATTATTCCAAGTAGAGAGCCTCCCCTCCTCTTGATAGAAAATGATAACAATTTATACCATTGGGAGAGACTCTTTTGAGTGTCTTATGCCAACTAGAAAGTGACAATATGTTCACATACCCCATCACAAAACCTTTTGTTGAAGGGGAACCTAATCCTTCTTGGTATAAACCTAATACCTATTATGATTTTCATCGCATTGATGGCCATTAAAGAGATATATGTGTGTGACTTCGTCATTAGTTCCAAGACCTCATTGATAATGGAGATATAGCAGTTGAAAACCCTACACTAACTAAAATACCCACTAATAATATAAAGGTAGTTTCCAATCCTTTCTCTAAGCATGGTGCAAATAAAAAATATACATAACAGGGCTAATCCTCAAACAATGTCAATTTTAACTCAATAATTTCATTTTTTGAATAAATGCCTCCTACTATTACTACCATAAAATTATAGCCTCATAATAATGTGGTGGCCACATAATAGAATAAAAATTGGGTGACCACAGTAAACCAACCATATACTTTTTCTATTATGCCTCAAGTTATAAATCCCACAGTTCCAAGTAACCGAAAGTCAGCATTTAGAATATTGACTATTTACTCAAAAAACCTACCCATATATCAAAAAACCTACCCATATATCCCTCATGGAGTTATTGAAAGTGTCTCCTAACTTTTAGGATATTTTCAATTTTTCTCTCCATGAGGCAAGTGTTCCGGAGAATCTTAAATTTTAGTAATTCCAAGCCTTAATTTCTAATCTTTCATCTCATCCCATACTTGTGCCATTCCATCTTACCTTGTGTCACATGTTTCATGGTTAGGTTGTATTTTCCATGTTTTTCCACTATCGTTCACCCTCTTACGTTGTGTCTCATCCCTTGATTCCATTGTACTTGTTCACTTGTGTTATGCTTGCTATGGTTCTAGATACATACTTTCCTACATCATTGTGTGTGTTTAAAACCAAAAACTCTATAGAGATTGATATATGTTCAAAAAACCTAAAAATATTCAAATATATTTCATAAAAAAATGTTCAAATATGTTTTAAAATAAAAAACATTCAAATATGTTCAAAAAATTAAAAAATAGAATAAAACTAGATAAAAACCAAAACCAAAATATTCAGAAAGTAAAAAAATTTAGAAAATGTTTGACAAAATCTCAACAACTAAATAACAAAGTTCACCAATCTCTTCATTTGATATCAATCCTACTGATCATTCCATATCATCTCATGATAATCACTTTCCTTTCTCATGGTGTACATCTATGCTCGTGGAAAAACAATCAGTTGACCTTTCGTAATATAAATTTAGCTGGGGCACACTTGGGTTAAATTTAATACAAATAAATTAAATCCTCTTTCATTTCTAATATATCACTTAGGGGCTTTCATATCTATCTATTATTCACTTTGGAACACATTAGGGGTGTCTTTGAACATCGTCATTTTACACATTGTCTTGTACTATTGTTATCTATTAGCTTCAAATAGATATATTTATTTAGAATTTTAGAATGTTATAATGTTAGATATCTATTGTATTTGAATGATTATTTTGTTAGAATGTTAGTTTTTGACTAATCTTGTATGTTGCTAGTGTGTGTAAGACTTATTTTACACATTTTATTTCAATCGCATGTAAGGATATACCTATACTTATCAACTTTTTGTGTATCTAGGATTTCATCATGTTTCGTTATTGTAGACCAATTACAGATGAATTATTAGCACTTCAGTTCATATATAATTTTAGTGTAGTTAATTCCTATTCATATCAGATTTCGTTGACATGTTTTCTATTTAGAATTGTGTGGACATCTTGCTTTATTAGATAAGCCATCATATGTTTAACTTATTTAGTATGTATGTGTGTTAGATATGTTAACATTTCTTCGTATTTGTGTTGATTGCATGTACTTTATTTGTATCACATGTTTACCGTCATCAAATTTATATCATCAATCGTCATCCATATATCATCATACAACATAAATCAAATCTAAGTTATAAACATGGAAGTTAAGCTACATGTAACATCATCGTTTATACATGATAAATCAAAATAAAAATCATCATCTATTCTAAAATCATGTCATCATATGTAAATAAAACATCTCCTCATCATAATGGGGTGCCAAATGTCCATCATATACATCAAAAAAAAGTTTCCATGTACACTATATATCAAAAAATTCATATACACCTTAGTATGCCATCATGGGCATCAATATAAAAATGTGTTCCTTCATCACGAGGCATATACAAAATAATACACATATAATATCTCATCAAAATATGAGTCATCCCTAACTCTCTCTTGCACTAGGGTTATTCGGTCTATCCCTAGGTAGGGGCATCTGCACTGGCCTCAACAATCTCGATGGTTAATGTGATATCGTAGATCAGTTGTTTGATCTCTAACTATAAGTTGGTACTCTCTGACCCTTAGGTATTGTGGCCTCATATAAATCTCTATAATATCCTACCTCGCTACATGTAGCAACAAGCTCTAGTAGCACATTGTCAATACTCATTATTTCCACCACACAAAAATAGCATCTCACTTTTTTGTAACCTGGTGTACCTGTATACCCAAGTTGATCTATCTCAATAAGTACTCTATTGCACGTGCTATCTTAGGCCATCCGTCTCATCTTTCCTTTTGTCCAACTATCTCTGTAGGTTATGGATGATGATTAAAGAAACATCACCTCGTACTACAATCGTATCCCTATTTTCCTCTAATGGAGCCACTGATGGACCACCTACTAATCTTAGAGATGGTCTATACAACGGTACTTGTGCTCCTACTCCTCCATTTCCTCCCTCTATGATCCCAACACGTGGACTATGTGGTCTCTATGGTGATGGTAGCATATGCAAAGGTACATGTGTCAGTACCTACATTTGTATAACCTGTACCTACATTGGAATTTATGCTAGAGCCTTTTGTCACATTTGTGTTGCTATTTGAGCTACCTTCTTTGGTACAACCTGTGTACATAGTTGTGTTACATAAGCCATATGAATTTATGTTTCCTACACCTGTGTTACTGGTATCTGTGGCCCCTACACCACATACACCTATGGTATCTGTGTAACATGTACCTATATATATGGCCCCTGAGGCACATGACCATGTACTTATATTGGTGGTCCCTGAGCCACCTAAACCTATGGAGCATGTAAAAAAATGTTCATGCTCCTGTGACTCCACCTTTCCCTTACCAAGTCTAACTCTATCCCTCCTCTAATGTGGCCCACCCACTACCGCTATCCCCACATCTATAGCTACCTACGGAATAGTAATCTACCTAGGAATGATCACTTCATACCACACATTGTACTTAGGAGTGGTGCTTAGATCCACAACATGTGCACGATCTGGAATCACACCAAAGAAACTCTGCCTAGCAGATCGTACTCTAACCCTCCATCCAAATTCCATTTTCTCCCATTCTAGCTCACGTGTAACACTGATCAAGACCTGGGATGTCCTATCTAACCCCAAGATATCTCTACACCCTATAAACCCTTTACATCTCCATAATATGACTATGGTTTCCAATGATAAAGTGATCTACCTTTTTCATGCACAACTTTATGCCATTTTTCTACCATTGATATAACTTATATGGTCTCCAAGTCATCATACGAAGCTGTAAGTTTTCAAAAGCCCACCAATAGAAAGTAATATCCCCCATGTGATCCCTCTAACCTATGCTACTATATCCCATCTGAACGATTAGGTCTCACCAGGTTGTTTGTCTCGCAAAATGCCAATCGGTCACCCAATCGCAATGTGATTCCATGACCATGTCTGTAATAGAGTGGCTGGACTAAGACTCTGCATACCTATATATAGAATCAGATGCAAATCTATGTATAAATGTCTGAGGATACATTGACCCCATGCGACAACCTCACCCTCCATCAATCATGCAACTACCCCTATTAATCCCAACTAAAATTTTGTTCCAGTCTTATCAGGAAGTAAATAGTTGCTAATAAGATCCATCAAGTATATTAGTAGTCGAGCTACCATGTTTTTGTCTATGAACTTGTATAAGTGCACTATCATCCCCTCTCAAGGTATGTCCTCTAACCCAAACAGATCCCATATGTTCCCACAAATCCAGGTGGCATCTTCATCAAAATCCATCAGGCTACCCTATATCGGCACACGTGGAATCCAAAACACATCCTCTATAGTAACTATCATCTCCCCAGTCGATAATCTAAATGTCAGACTCTCACTATGCCATCTCTCATCCAACATAGTCAGTAGACAATGTTCCAAGATTATATGTAGTAGTTGAGAAATGTAGGTCAGCCATGTCGCCTCCAATAACACAATCAACTATCATCGTTGAGTGTATGTAAATCTCCTCACAAATGACTACAGTTGGTCATGACGCTCCCACATGTCCAAATATGATGGCCTCTCCTGTAAATCATTCCAAAAAATAGTCAACAATAATTTTCCTTTATCTTAACCTTCTAAGTTTCTTCTAAAAACCACTTTTTAACACTAGTGCACTCTCTTCTATGCTAACACACCCTCTATTATGCAAGCATAACTTGTTATATGATAACATACCTTCTGCTACACTAGTGCATCCACATACATGCTAGCGTATTCACACTAGTGCACCCAGTTGAATGCTAGTGCACTCACTTTGACGTTCATGCTCTCAATAACACGTTAGCACGTTCAACATGCTAGCGAATTAGATACCTTTAATGTTTATGCTCTAACTGGAATGCTAACACGTACACTTTAACACTAGTGCATAACTCGGGCTATGTTAGTGCACTCAAGTGTATGCGTTAGTGTTAAAAACCAAATTTCTACTACCTAAAACTAACAATAAATGTTTCAAAAATTATATGTTTTGTGTTACTCATCGAAGAACCCTTGTCTGGCCTCCACCTAAACTCTTAAACATGATCTACACGATGTTTCCTCAGCAATCGGTGAGCCATATCTCTAAAATATCATATCTCAAATCTCACTCAGAGGGTAAAAATAATTTATAAATAAAAAATGGTTCGCGATGATTATCAACCCTCCCACCCTACTACTTACACCCTCTCAAACCCCCATTCTTCTATTTTATTGGCCTTTGTGACTAAGAACACTCATTTTCTTCGTCGTTACTATGAATGGTTTGTCTGGGGATTGTTCTCACTTCTCTCACGTGTTTGACTTGCATTTTGTCGTGATGCTCACTCTTTTGCAAGGGAATTTTCCTTGGTTAATTCCATCCTACTAGGGCACACCAATGCTTCACTGGGGAAAATCAGGTGTACCCCTCCTCGGCATCAAAAATTTCAAAAACATCATATATTTAGAAAAAATCGAGAACAATCGCAAAATTATAAAAATCACAAAAAAACAAAATATCCTAAAAATTACAAACTTTTCAAAACGTCAACAACTTAATGCAATATTGATAATATCAAACTTTCAATCTACTACCCTAGTGATCATTCCAATTTTTGGGCTATCATGATACATTGTTTCCTTCACGATATAATTTTTCTTGGGGCAATTAGGATATCATCCCCTCTCATACAATTCAAAATTTTATTACTTAGGGGAAATGATCCTTTTCAAACCTCATATCAATCTTCAATGTGAATCCAAAAAATGTGTCATTAGGAGTATCTAAGATCACTCTACCCTTTAGTTTGATCCTATACTCATGCATTTCATAATTTTAGTGCTTGGGGTTATGTGCATCTACTTAATCATCATTGTAGCATGTATTAGGGGCATAACTAATTGTATTCTTTTTTGAAGTCGTGTTTCATTGTTGATCTTACTTTTGGACCAATTACACGTATTTCGTTATCAACTTGGCTTCCTTATAGCCATGGTGCATACTTTTACAATTTATATTGGGTTTTTTTTTCATTTTTATCTTATATTTACTATTTGTGTGTTTATTTTACACACATAATGGGTTACACATATTGATTCCTTCATAATCGTGGTGAAAAATCTATTGTGCAACAACAAAATAAGGTTTCTCTAAATTTTACTCTCCAAATGAAGCTCATGCTACAAGAAAAATCCTTCCTCTTCTCCTTAAATGTTATTATTTTCTTCCTATCAAAAGGTTTTCCACTACTTTCTCACATCACCCACCTGTTTGAGAGGGCATTTTCTTACCATTCTACTCGTTGGGTCATACAAATGCTTCACTTCCTTTTGCTCGCTAAGTCTGCATGTGTCTATTATCTTTAAAATGATATTAATTCATAATAACACTTTAAAGAGGAGCAAATGTAGATGCTCTAAAAATACATACATGTTTCTAGCTTATTTTCATCCAATTAGAATTAATTAAATTAGTTATATCCTACTAAAATACATCCCTTTGGAATTAATTAAATTATTTCCATCATTCAAATAATAACCCTTTATAATTAATTAATTTAATTCTAACATGCTCTAAGAATTAATTAGATTAATTCCTAACACCCTTTAGATAATTTAATTAAATATTTATTTGATTAAATGGTTAATTATCCTCTCACAATTTATAACTAATTAAATTAGTTATTTAATTAATCTTATTTATTTACTCGCACTCCACTCCACTCCACTCCATTTCTAGAACCCTATAATGGTTGGGGCAGCAAAACTACATGTACAACCATCTTCCTGCACAAAATCAAAATCATCATTACCCATGCAAAGTTGCAACTACACAGACCAAATCCTTTAACTATTTTAGGAAATTATAATTATGATCTAGGAGATCATTCAAACTATGATCCACTTCTCATGGCCTCACCCTTAGTCATAAAATGCATGCCATTCTTTGTACATTCATCCTTGGAAGCTTATGTAATTTGCAGCCAACTTCTGCCAAATTTTCCACCTACATCCTCGTGTTTATGAGCTCGTAGCATTTGAAAATCCACGTCTGGAGAATGATTCAAGAGCACCTACAATCCTATTGCATACAAGATTTTACAAGTCCAAGTTCTTCACAATCTTATTTGAGGTTTGTAAGGAAAAGATCAAAAGAAAGGTATACTGATTTATTTGTTTCTTTCAACTTCTGCTGATATTTTCATTACTCACAGCCATCGAGGAGGTTGGATTTAGATATTATTCGGTTGGGATAGTGCATTAATAATGTCTTTAGCCTCAACTCGGGTCTTAGTAATCTTATTCTTAAAAGTATTTTTAACTTGGAATTTAGCATGAGATTTATTATAAGTTTGATCAGTATATTTGAATTTTCTCATGGAAAGTAGTTATTCCTCATGATCTTTAAGGATATGACATAAGTGATCAAAGGAACAAAAGGATTCAAAGATGACACACTCTTGGATAGGAGGTAAAATAATTTGTAGAAATATATATTACAATTTAGAATCAGATAGGATGTTTTTCATTTTAGTAAGATTAGTCTTATAATGCATAACATATTCACGAAGGTGCTCATTAGCTCTTTTTTTCATTTTAGCCATTTGTATATAAGATATTTTAGTTCCAATATTAATTAAAATGTAATAAAATTTTATTTTCTAATAGAGTAAAAAATCACACAAAATCAATAGGAAAATCACAGAACCATTTCAATGCATAATTTAGTACGCTTCAAGGAAACAATGTCATTAACAATGTATCATTGAAAGCATAATCTAAGAAAGCAACATGAAATGATCCAAGATGCTCTTGTGTATATTATTCATCAGTGAAAATAGGAAGCTTCGGTGAAAAGAGGAAGCTTAGTTGAAACAAAACTATGAGGAAGGGTATAAGAGGAAACCTAAGGTGTAAGAGGAGTGTGTAAAATAAGTGAAGAATATATAGAAGAAGAATGGATGGTGGTACCTTTTTATAACTGAAAAAATTGGGCTTATAGATCATGCACAAAGGATTATAAGGCATGGGTTATAGAAAAAGAAATAGGTTGAATATGATATATGAGAGGAGAATAAAAATGAATTGTATACATAGGAATGGAAACATTAAGGCTAGATTTATCCATCGAGGTGTGGAAAGAAGAAATAGGCATGGAAGATATTGGTACCATGGAGGTGAAAAGAGTAGAAATGGGAGAATAAGAATCCTAGACCCATTATGATTCCTAATGAGTGATAGATAAGAATAGATCCAAAATTTGAGTTTTAGAAGATAGGCATTCATTTGGATCATGTGAATGCTTTGTGGTAAATGTATCAATAAGATATTTAGACACGATGAAGGATTTATAGAAACCTTAGAATAAGATGGTTTTGATGGGTAATATACAATACTCATGTTCACCAACTGATTTAACCTAAATTAATTAATCTCTAGAGGGTAGTAACCAATGGTATATTTTCCTAATCAATTAGTTTCCAAGTTTGATTGTATCAACATCAGGAATAAATATTAAGCGATGATAAACAATGATGAATATTGATAGATAATGAAACAAATCACTAGAAAATATGAGAGAGAATATTTTTTAGTTGATATCCTATTATGTGTGATGATATAGGATAATCTGATGATTACAAGAGGATGAAAATGATCTAATATGTCTTTGCCCCTAAAACTGTGTCTCGAACTATTGCATGAACTAAGGAGGATGTGGTGGGAAAAATTATATGGATATTATGGCCCTTTATGTGCACTTTTCTCTCTCTATGGTTTTTTCACCTATAACATCTTGTGTCTAATTATTACTTATTAATCTACTCTTGTATGGAATTTGGATTTTTAATACCTTACGATGATCATTGTGTAACTAGTTTGATCTTTCAAACCATAGATAACCAATAATTCTTGAAAAAAAAACATTATGTGGGTTGTTGTCACCCCCGTGTATCATTGATGTTTCTACTACTTCAAAGACGGATAAAGCTACACATATGTCTTTTATAGCATGTGATATTTTTTAACACCTTGTAACTATATCTCTTTAATGGTTGTACATCATCATTTATTTTTTGTACTTGAATTGGATGTTGAACACCTCATTGTTGTTATATTTTATGATTTCTTAATTATTCAATCAAAATGATCTATTGATGTAATTTGCAATATTATGGTGTTTAGAAATCATTATTGTCTTGATGTTTTGATTAACCATATTATCATTGCAATAATGATCTTAGATCATGCCATCGGGTTAATCATTAAAAGGAAATTTTGGTAAGTTGATTGGTTTTTTTATAAGGTTTATGGATTAATTAATGGTCATTGACCATGATTGCATTTAAATGTTTGATTTTCTAGTCTAGGTAGCTAAAATTATCTCCATGAATGCCTTAGGACATGGTTAGATAATATTTATACTAGTAACGACTCTAACAATGGTCACAGACCATACAAGATGAGCATAGCTTAATAATTATAATCTATGGTCTTAGACCATGTAGACTTGGAAAAGTCAATGTTTGAAATTAATTGGGCATATGACCCTAAGGTAATTAAATTGTTTTATTTCATTAATGGTCTCTGACCATAGACTATGGTAGTAAAGGTGATTGTTTATTTAGGTCTTCGACCTCGCCATGGGAATTGTGAAATATTAATCCAAAGTTATTGGGGTTATCGATCACCATGCAAAAAGGTGATAAATGTAAGTTTGGGAAATTAAAATTGGTCACTGACCAAACAACAAATAAGAGGTAATTTAATAATTTTGAACAAAGACATCAAATTCTCATTTTAGAGGGATAATGGTGGAGTTGATTGAAGCCAAAATGTGGAACTGAAAAAAATTAATGGCATTTAATTTGGAAAAGGTGGTTCAAGTTTTTAGAAAATGTTAGCTTCTAGGAGAATCTATTGCATGCGAAGTAATTCATTTATCTTTGTTTTGTTTTTGAAGACCTCTCTTTCAAGTTGTGCATGGAAGGTTAGAGGCATGTTTTTTTGAGTTTTTAAATAATTCACAATAAATAAAAGTTGCTCATTTTTGGCATCAATGGTATTTAGAAGGAAATTTAATGGGGAAAATCTACCTGGTTTTTTGGGACTCTTTCGTCTTATGAAGAAAAATATATCAAGGAAATTTCTAAGAAACTCCAATCTTATCACAAGAATGAATTCTTCTAACTCAATTTGTTGCTTTATTCTAATATGTAGAATATTAATTACTTTTTTTCCTTGGTCTATAATATGGGAACAAATATGAGTTAAATCAATAAGTTTTGATAAAAATATAGATGGAAATACAATTATCAAGTGGTTATTTCATATTACAATTTCTTCATGTTGCTTTTGAACTGGGTACAAGTATTTTGTTAAGTCCTTA
This sequence comes from Taxus chinensis, assembly GCA_019776745.2. Taxonomy (NCBI): domain Eukaryota; kingdom Viridiplantae; phylum Streptophyta; class Pinopsida; order Cupressales; family Taxaceae; genus Taxus; species Taxus chinensis. The sequence goes on from CM034148.1 coordinate 388,992,059, forward strand.
GACTATTCATTATATATATAGTGACGATATTTTTAAATAGATTTTTTTCCTGATATATTTGATAACAATCCATACAAATAATGAGAATCAAAGTTATGTATTTTTATTACTACTTTCTGAACTAGGTTTTGGAAGGTACATCATATTCATGATATTTTCTTGCATATGAAGGTTATGAAATCAACCTATATGGTCTTCAACTATTTTTGGTCATTAAAGGATTTGGATTAGTTTGATATTTAACTCTTAATTTTATTGTGCTTTATTGCTATCATGGAGTTTTAGTTGTTTGTTAAGATGCATTCACCAAGGCTATGGATATTGAAACTAGGTCAACTCGCTCAACGAACATTGAGTTTATTCTTGCTTGTTAGAATTCAGAGTGGACATTTGTTGTGATATACAGATATATATTTATGTAATGAAAATTTTCTTTCTCCCCTTCCTCTAAATGTAATTATTTAACTATCTTGAATTTAATATTTTTTTAGAATCTGAGTTGTGCATATAACCTTTATATATTCATATAAGTGATGAGATTATCTTCAGAGAACTAGGAAAACATATTATATTTTATAGGTGACTTGGTATTAATTTTATTATTACCTTAATGGGATTAGTAGAGTATCATCAGCTTATTATAGTTGTATTCTTTTATTTCCTAACAGAATGTTAGGCACACTGACACCTCATTCATCATGGATGAATACTCACCTGAAGCATGTGTAGCTACTAGGTCCCTCATTTGTGTTGCTTTCTGAGATGTTAGCGTGCAGATACATGATAATAAATTAAACAAGTACTCAGTCAATTATAAGAACCCATTGCATACATTTAATTGCAAACACATGTAATAAAGAACATAACAACTTAGATAACAATTAATACCAATTGCACTATGAATTCACCATACTCACATATGTCAATGATCATAATCAACCCTCCATAATTCATTATATTAAAGTATTACATAACATAAGATGAATACATCAGTACACCAAGGTGCTGGAACATGCACAAGCATCAAACCATAGACCATAACAGACTCCATGAAATGATAACTAAGGATTGATATCTCTTAATATTAACATAATTACTTACAATGGATATATATAGGAATGTGGTCCTTCCCTTTACCTCCCATGCACTCTCCTAATAATAGGCATGAAAATAATATATTAGATGCAAGTTTTTATAAGACAACTAATAATAGATCATCTTATTAATAGGACATGCTTCTATCCTATTAATAGCCTCCATGTGTGTGCCCAATCTACATGTCCATTCTTTAAAAATATCCTTTTCTTGGCCGCCAATTTTGCATGATTTTATCCTTTTACTGGTTGACACTCCATCCTAAATTTCTATTTTTAGCCACTAAATTGGAAAATCAGATAAGTCCCAAACTATGTCCTCTTGGATACGAACCTCCCACATGCCATTCTAACCCCTTTTACACACACCACATTGTGACTTCCTCACACATGCCCAAACATTCTATGTGTGGATTTCAAAATTAATCATTTCATCTATCCAACATTACCTAATACTAATTACATTGTTGTCTTTTGAAATTGGGTCTCTCGACTTATCTCTCCAAGAACGCAAAGAAAAGAAATACAAATAATAAGGTAGAGTATTAGAAGAGTACTTAGTGTGTGCTAATTTCCTAATCCTTGATTAGGTGCAAAAATTTTGGGAACTCATTATTAAGGGTTCTCTCTAAATCGCCCCACTCAACTAAACACTTGGTGGTCATTTTTGGAATTAAACTTGTTTTCTCTATTGGGCTGCAAATATTTACCCTTGTTGGATTGAAAACAACTCTCCTCTAGGGAAGGGGGAAATACTTAGAATTGTGGTAGATAGGGTGGTAGTGTGTCATTTTGTATCTGGGGAGGGGTCTAGTACTTTCCTTAGGATAAGGCGTCGAGATGGTTGAGGGGCACGTATAAAGGAGATGACCTTTTCTTGTTACTTTTGGTATTTCCTTGAACTAGGGTGAGAGGTCCCGTGGTGTAACCTAGATCTAGAGGGAGAGATGGGATATTTGTTCCTTTGAGTTATTTAAATGATGGGTCAGTCTAGGATAAAAATGGTCATCAATACAACACTTCACTTTCACAAGTTGTCACACAAAGCATTGCATATGATTACCTTAATAGACACATGTTAATATAGATAGTATAATTTGGTTGGGCTTGCATTCTCTTGACAAAAGCTAAAGGGAAATTTCAATGATATTTTGAGACATAGCAGAAAAATCAACAAATGGATGGAAGTATGGGGGGGGATTGATTATGTATTTTTATGTATATTTGGAGGGGAGAGGGTAGTTAAATTTATGATCTTGAAACATTAATGTTCTCATGGAAATAATCCATCCTTTTCTATGATGCTTGAAAAGAACAATAAATTTAACACAGTATGTGAAATAACATTTACATTCATTGATACTCAATGTGCACAAATGCCATCTATAGTCTTCACAATACTAACTATAAATCATGGAGTTGGAGCTGAGATAAAGCACATGATGTATTTTTATTCTAGACCCAAAGGACCCTTAAGGGATAATGAATGCTCTTCAAAAGTGATGTTTCCTTTAGGAATTTAAGACTAGACTGAAGTATTGCAAAATATACACTATTTTGTAATATTACCACAATGACCAAAAGAATATAGTAACAAAGAAAGACCCTTGCATAATTAACAAAGTAAATCCAATGAATGATATTAACAAAACCAATATTTACTTATTCATTCTTTTAAAACACGAGAAACGAGAAAGTATATCTTTATCAAAATAGTCAAAATCTTACTCATGCAAGTTTTGCCTAGGGGACATAAACAAATTCTGTCAAAAACTATTAATGGTTGTACAACACAACCACCTTAGATCTTCCTCACATAACTCACCACATACAAATGTTTTTCAAGAAAACTAGAAACTGGAACCTAAAACTTTAATAAAATATTATACAATTACCCCCAATCCACCTCTCACACAAAATGAAATGCTTTATAATAAATAGAAAATGAGAGAGAGAAAGAAGAAAAATATGATTTTCCTCTATAACCACTAATAAGGTGCATTAAAATCCAAAAAAGGAGCATGGGAAACCTATCAAACCCACCCCTCAATGAATTTTTTCCTGTATAAGAAGGAAATAAGTCAAATCAAATTAGATATGGGTGGTTGAGCTATTTGTATCTACACATTAATGTCCTGAACTATGTTTTTCCCATTTTTCTTCAAATAAACACCACCAAAATATGATGTTGATGATGCCAAACTAAATGGCTTGAGTAGACCTTTCCAACGATAAAACGTTTGCAAGATTTGTAGTAATGGATCGAAAGATATGGCCCTTTGAAGTTTTGCATGTCAGGATGAACAAGAGATTGAGATGTGGAAACCTTTGATTAGCTTTTGGATTTCATCTTCCAACATGTGCATTTATTTTTCTTTCCCACATGTCGGTATTTCATTGGGTCCTAGGGCCAGGCTCTACTTACACGTCTACTTGCTTTGTATTTTGACTACTCTTTCCTTATTTCAGACTCGAAACCTTTTAGTAAATTTAATTCACTCCGGGGTTTGAAATCCACCAGAGTCTATTGACCTAAAGTGGGGTAGAATGATGCCACATGTCTTCCCTAACACTGTTGATCTATGATATGCTTAGTGCCAAGTTTGAGCTAATAAAAAATATCCATGCACCTTTGTAGTTTCAAACCATTCTTTAACCTCTTCTACCTACTACGAAGCATCATCAAATGAGGAATCCTCATTCCTATTTTACATTTTAGTTTTGAAATCCTCCCAATTGACAAACATGAAATATGGGCTAATGAGAAAGCTCCACACTCCGTAGGTTTTTTATTATTTCTTGCCTCATGCTTTCTTTTAATTGGTTGTGCCTTCACGTCGTAAATTTTACCATGAGTGGACTTAGAAGCTTTTGGTACTCATTAAAAATGTGTCCATATGTCCACCACTAACCCTTACAACATAGAAACCTTTCATTGGATGCAAGATTGGGAAGACTAGACATATATTTAAATCCATCTCACTCCAAGTACTTTACATATGCGGAAGCCCATCGTAAAAAGTTGTGACGGAATGCCACCAAGTGTTCACCATTGGTCATTGATCTTACGCCATCTATCATATTGTTTTCCTACGACATATTCTTTGACTTTCCTTGACCCTGTTCGGACCCAATATAATTATTTAAAACAATTTAATCTAGGGGTTGGAGGTCCGTGGAGCCAAAATGCTTTAAGGAGAGAAAAAATCCTTCCACATGGCCCTTCCTTTGATCCTTGAGATTTTTCCATGTGTCCCTAATGACCTTGGCACTGAATTTGACAAGTAAATTAATGTCACATGGATTTTTAAAAATAACCCACAAATTAATTATCTTTAGTCTCCCATGGGTTTTTGAATGTCAATGGTTGGTGCTTTTAAGAGGTGGAATTTCGACAGCCGTATGAATGTTCCAATATTCATTAAAATGGCTAAGTCCATTTTAACCTAGTTTTAAAATAATTCCTACATATTTTTACTTCGTGGTTGGGTTGTATGATTTTGGAGCTTCATAGCTTAATATTTTATGAGAAAATGGATCATTCATTTTTGATTGAAGGTTCCTCATGAAATATGTAGACATATCTCGTCCACTCAAAATTTTGGAGCCTATATACTTTGATTAACTAGTCCATTGAACCAGTCCTTTGAGATTTCTACTTAATCCTCTCTTTTATTTGGCTAAGTCAAGATATTTACCACAAAATGATGCTTCTTCTTGACTCATAATGATCCTTGAAGCACATGGAACAATAAGAAACATATAGAACCAGTTCAATATGCATAAAGTATATGAAAAATACCAACTGAATCTTTGGGACTGGATTAAGCACCAACAACAGATCCTACTCGGGGATGTTAACCCCCTGTGGGTGCCATAAGAACAAAGAATAATTTCCTAGTCTATTGGAAAAGGAGTCAAGTAAAAAAAGACATAGGGCTTCAAAAATAGAAGCATAATGAGTTGGGGGAAAACATATAACTACAGAAACTTGGTCATTGCATAAAAGAGCACAAAAGGGATACAACACACAAACATAACAAAAAAAACACAATGAAAATAAAAACTATACAAAGATCATAATTGATAATCTAGATAAGACCATGTCACATAATCCTGGTAATTCTTCAGAAATTGGGCATAAGTTGGTTTTTCTTTTTTTCTCATGCTACATCTCAGCTAGATATTTCTAGGATTGTGAGAAGTATCCAAGCTACATTCCTTAACATACCTAGGCATATAGATAAGCATGCTTATGATTCCATTGGTATAGTTAAAATTTGACTACATGATAATCATTTTTTTAGGGGTAACATTTTTTCTTAAATATTTTACATTACATAAGTCAATCATAGGCTCAAAATCAATGAGTTGATCTGTGAATTTACCTTTACAATTTGAGAATCCCTGAACTTGATCATCATCTTCAAAAACCTAATTTGGAGAAGTCATAACCACTCCAGCTCCATTTTCAACATTGAAACAAAGTCCATAAAAATTCAGGGTCCATGGGGCATTGATATCTTCAAGGTTTGCACTAGGAAGTTCAAATGATTGAGCTATATCCATATCAACATTATCTACAAGAAGAATAGAGAAAACCTGATTGATACATGCCAAAAATTCTTTTGTAGTTTTTGGCATATAGAATATCAATGTAAGAAGCTCCTTGTGTTATATCATTTATAAACTCATTCATACATGCATAATAAAAATTAGGTTCCTCATTAATATCATCATCTTTAACAATTTTCTCACAAGGGTGGTGTGGTAACAAACATTTATCACATAACTCAATGGCATGTTCCTCTTCTACTATTGAAACTCTTGTTATCAATGGATCTGGGGCTTTCATATTTCCATATTGCAAATTTAAAGCATTCTTCATTTCTACCCAGGAGTCAAATACCATTCCATGACATTTTCTTCTAATGTATGTATGAATAACTTAACATAAACATCTTCATTCTTTATTCCATAAATATCCATATCATCCTGAAAAAAATATGAGATGCTAATCTCCACTTATAGCATTATCCCCTTGAAATTAGGAAACATTACTTTAATTTCATGTGGTACTTGATTAGGATAGTCCATCATTCCATGGAAAGTTATTTGTCTATAATTTGTTAATGAAAAAAGGAGACCTTCGTGGAGATTGTGTCATATTATTTGATGGATTATTTTCAAAAGAAGGATTGAAATAGTGGGGAACTGGGTATTTTAGGCATAGGAGTATGATCTTCAAAATGTAAATCCTTCAAGGACTCATTTTCACAAAAATACTTGATTCTCATGATTCAAAAAATAAGGGAGATGAAAAACACCTTTGTTACTTGTATATGTTGAACCTTCTTGAAATAATGAATACAAATTAGCTTGAGGACTACCTAAATAAGATATGTCAGGTGTGTTACAGTAATCTTCCACCAAAGGTTGATCAACCTCAATAATTTGAACAATATTTTCTTTTGAATTTTGATTACTCACTAATTTTGATATTTTCTTCCTTCTTGGATGTGTACCTTTCATCTTTGGAAGTAATTTTTGATAAGATCTAACTTGAAAAAGAAACTTCTTCTTTCTAACTTTGCAAAGGGGAGAGTTAATCAACAAGTTGTTAAAAACTTTACACTTATACATACCATATTTTCTTTGAAATACTGAGCCATCAATAAGGCCTTACACCTTATATGTATAGATCAACTCAAAAACATCTTGAAATTATAGCTTTATAAAATGTAATTTTGAGCTTTTCATATCTTTATGAATTTTTACATATTTTTTCTAACAAAATCAGGTTTTATGAAAAGCCTATTTATAATGAGAACATTATGAATAAAAATTCCAATAGAGGACCGTCAACATGTTATGTAATGAAACCATTCTATTCCAGGTTTTTCTTTTAGGGATTCACCACTAGAATATCAAATTATAGAAGTAGATGGAATCTTCAAATTCTTTCCCTGGTAACAGTGCCAGAAGCTTGTTGGTCCTCAAGTTTACACCCCCTGCTGGATTAACAACAAGTTTTCTCTAGGGAAGGGGGAACTTCTTAGAATATTGGTGGACAAGGTGGTAGTGTGTAATTTTTTATTTGGGGAGGGGTCTATCACTTTCCTTTTGATTATCCATCGGGATGGTTAAGGGGCACGTACAAAGGATATGGCCTTTTCTTGTTTCTTTTGGTGCTACCTTAAATTAGGGTGAGAGGACCTATGGTTTAACCTAGATGCAGAGGGAGAGATGGGATCTTTTTTACCTTTATTTATTTAAATGATGGGTTAGTATAGGATAAACATGGCCATGGACACAACACTTCACTCTCACGAGTTTCCACACAAATTTCTACATATTCTTACCTTACCAGACTCAGGTTATTATAAACAATAGAATTCAGTTGAACTTGTATTCTCTTGATAAAAGCTTAAGGTCACTTTTAATGATGTTTAGAGACACATCAATAAAAGAAACAAATGGATGAAATTACAGGATAAGATTGATTATAGTTTTGCTGGAGATTAGGAGGGTATAGGGTAGTTACTTTTATGATCTTGGTACATTAATGTTTCCTTAGAAATAATCCATCCTTGAATACAATTCTTGAAAAGAACAATTAATTTAAAATTGTCTTTGAAATAATGTTTGCAATCATTGATACTCAATGTGCACAAATTCCATCTATAGTATTCATAATCCTAACTATAAATCATGGAGTTAGAGCTAAGATAAAGCACTTGATGTATTTGTCTTATACACCCAAAATAACCTTAAGGGATAACAAAAGCTATTTAAAAGTGTTGTTGCCTTTAGGATTTTTCATCCAGACTAAACTATTGTAAAATATACACCATTCTACATTATTCTCATAGTGACTAGGAGAAATAAAATACTTAGAAAGACCCTTTTGTACTTAAAAAATTAAATCCAATGCAAGATAGTAATAAAACCAATATTACCTCATTCATTCTTTTAAAACATGAGAAACGAGAAAGTATAGCTTTATCAAAAAAATTATAATATTATTCATGTAACTTTTGGCTCGGGGACATAAAAAAATGCCCTCAAAACCTATTAATGGGTTATAGAACGTAACCACCTTAGTTCTTCCTCACAGAAATCAACACATATAAATTTTTTGCAATGAAACTAGAAATTGGAACCTAAAAATTTAATAAAAAAGTTTACAACCACCCCCAATCTACCTCTCACACAAAATGGAAGGCTCTACAATATATAGAAGATGAGAGAGAGAGAGAGAGAGAGAGAGAGAGAGAGAGAGAGAGAGAGAGAGAGAAGAAAAATATGATTTACCTCTACAACCACCAAGAAAGTGCATTAAAATCCTAAAAAGGAGCATAGGCAACCTGCCAAACCCATCCCCCAATGCCTTTTTACTTGTAGAAGAAGTAAATAAGCCAAATCATATCAGATATGGGTGGTTGAGCTACTTAGATATGTAATTTAATGGCTTGATTTTTTTCCCCTTTTTCTTCCATAAAAATATAATTCTAATGATGTCAAATAAAAGGGCTTGAGGAGACCTTTCTAGTGATATAAATAAAAGGAACTATAACCATATCATACGAAGCCAAGAACTCAGATGTTAATCAAACAACACGATCAGTAAGATGAAAGAAATTTGCTAGAACAACTTTACATAAAACCTTTGCAAAAAAATGAGAAACAATATCATATATTATTATGGAACTTAATGAAATTTAATGATAATGAGCCTTGATCATATAAGAAAGGAATAAAAATCTAAGAACTAGTCAAGGTCGTAGAACAAGCCATAAATAAAGGAAAGAACTAGTCATCAAAGAACTAGTCAAGACCATAGATTTAGGAAAGAACTAGACATCAAAGATCTACTCAATACCATAGATCAAGGAGAGAGCTATACCTAACAATGAGATAATATCCCCCTAATATCTAAATAAAATAAAATAAATATCCACACACATAAGTGGGTGAGGATAAATACAATAAAGATGAATAAAATACCTAGGTGAACATGAGCTAAGGTAAAATACCTAATGTAACACCCCCCTCAAGTGAAGCTAGGGGCCCAAAATAAAAGTGGCATATCCACAATATGAGTTCATATAACTAGGCATGATCAAGTACTCATGTACCAAAATAAGGAAATAATCTTGCTATAAGGAAAGAGAAATAAGAAGAAGAAGAAGGATGATGTTCTCATGAACACCCCAAAAAATAACTTCTGAAACCCCAAGCAGGACACGTAACTAAAGGTAGTGAGGTGATGTAAAAGGCTTCATAAAGATGTCCGCAACTTGTTCCTGAGTTGGAAGGCACTCCAAGAAAATAAATCCATCCTAAATGTGCTGATGAATGAAGTGGATGTGTATCTCAATATGCTTAGTCCGCTGGTGCTCAATTGGGTTGCAAGAAATGTGAATTGTACTTTGGTGGTCATACCAAAGTTTATTCAATGAATCCTGTGGGAATCCAAACTCTATCAATAACTATCGAAGCTAAATAATTTATTGACTCATTATAACTATTTCCCTGTACTCTTCCTTTGAAGATGAAAGTGCAATAGCCTGTTGATTTTTACATGCCCAAGAAACTGGAGATTAACCAAGACAAAATATATATATATAGAAGTGGAATGCATTTCATCAATATAACTTGACCAATCTGAATCTTTATATCCAACCAACTAAGTATAACCCCTAGTTTAATGTAGGCCAAAGTGGGAAGTTCCCTGTGAATAACACAAAATCCTTTTAGTAGATTGCCAATGAATACTATGAGGAGAATGTTCAAATTGAGATACAATCCCTACTACAAATGAAATATCAGGGTGATTATCGGTTAAGTACATGAGAATTCCAACCAACTACCAATACAATGTAGGATCACAAAGTGTATAGGTACATGTGGAAGTAAGAGTAACCCCAGACTGAAAAGGAGATAGAATTGTCTTGCAATAATCCATATCAAAGCATTGAAGCAGATCATGGGTGTAATTTTTCTGACTCAAATGAATCCCTGAATTTGTCTGAGAAATATCCAATCGAAGGAAATAATGCAATAACCTAATATATGTCATGTCAAACTGTGTAGAAAGAGCCCTCTGAATAGTCTGAATGTGGGAAGAAGAGCTTCAAATAAGTAATAGATCATTAACATACAATACAAATATCACAATATCCTCACCAATATGTTGGAGATACACTGTATGATCGGAGTGGAAACAAAAAAAACTAGTAGATAGAATAAAAGAATCCATATTCTCATACAAATCTTGAGGGGCTTGTTTGAGACCATAGAGAGACCTTCAGAGCCTAAAAACAAGAGAATAATCCTGAAAAAATCCACCCAATTACTCCATGTATATTTCCTCTTGTAAATATCTATGTAAGAACGAACTATTCATGTCCATCTAGTATATGGACCACCCCTATGATGTAACAATAGCAAGTACAAGGAAAACTAAATCCATCTTGGAAACAGGTGAAAATTTCTTTGAGTAATCAATACCTTAAACTTGTGAAAAATCCTTGGCAACAAGATGAGTCTTATACGTGTCAATGGACCCATCAACTGTATATTCAGTTTTTATACCCGCTTACACCTAACAATATTTCTTCCTTTAGGAAGAGATACTAAATCCCAAGTATGATTATTCATCAAAGAAGAATACTCTGTTGTCATCACATCATCCGAATCTTGTATCCCATGAGCCTTTGAAAAAGACTTTGGATCCTTAGAAACTTCTTGACACAAAATTCTAGAACTTGTAGACTGTGCATGATGATGCCTAGTGGGTGGAAGATCCTATTTGATAGATGTTACCTCAGATCTATCGTACAAGCCCACTTAAGCATAATGACAACATCGGTAGGAATAGGATCCTCAACGACATCTATAACCTCCTCATCAACCTCCTAAAAGAAAGGATCCTCAAAATGAGAGGATGATGAAGAAGGAGGCATGGAAGAAGATGAAGAATCATGAGGAGTGAAGTGCTCATCCAACTGAACATGTGTTTGAAAAATAACATCATGAGTATTAGGATCTAAATGTTGATAAGCTCTCATGTCCTCACAATACCCTATAAAGATCAAGGGTTTGATCTTCTTATCCAAGGCTTTCCTTTTCTTCTTTGGCACAAAGGCCCAAAAATGGCTCCTAAATAATTGAAAAAATGAGACATATGGCTTAGTGTTGGACCAAGCTTCCTATGGAGTCAAATGCTCAAGTTTTATGTGTGGTGTGTGATTCTAAATATAGTTAACACAATTAACTACTTCTACCCAGTAGATAGGAGGTAAATCTCTAGAATGCATCATATAGTTAGCCATTTCCTTCATATTTATATTCTTTTTTTCTACTAATCCATTTTGTTATGGATTATGAGGAACAATATTTTGGTGAATAATGCCTTGAGTTTCAAAAAATTCAGAATACTCATTATTGAAGTACTCCCCCTATTATCATTCTGAAGGTTATTTATGCAAGTAGAAAAATTTTTCTTGACCAAATCCTTGAAGAATTTTAAGTGTGAAAAAACATCACTTTTTTACTTAAGAAAATAAACCCAATTACGCCTTGATAAATTATCAATAAACGTAAGTGCATACTTAGCTCCATTGAAAGATGGGCTAGGAAAAACCATCAAGTCACTATACACAAGCTCAAGTGGTTAAGAATATCTCTTAGGAAAATTCTTAGCAAAATGATCTTGGTGTTGCTTCTTTAATGCATAGCCATGAAAAAATCCCTCAAGATAATAAACTCTAGGAATACATTTACCATACCATGAGTTCTCAACTCCTTCAAATATATGTAATTGAGATGTCCAAATCTCTCGTGCTAAACCTTACTCTCTGAATCTGCATGAGAAACAAATCATATCCCTATAGAGGAAATGTCCTCAAAACCACCAAATTGATATAGTCTAGAAGTATGATCAATAATACCTTTAGAATAAGTGAATGAGGCTCCAAAAAAATTCATACTTCTGCCCCATGTGTTGTAAAAGTCATTGTTTTTCCTTGACTAGAATGACAAATTTAATTTACAGAAAGAAAATTTGTGATGATGTTAGGAACATACAATGAATCTTGGATACTACCACCATCAAGGTGTTTATCAAATTTTCCCTCAAAATAAAGAAAGGAATAATCTCCAACCTCAATTTTTTAAGTAGAACTCAAACCCAGAGAAACAAAAGACTCCTTGGAAGAATTCATGTGATGAGAAGCACTAGAAACTATAACCCAACTATTTGTAATTGGTAAATCTCATGGTTTAAGAGAGGTTATCTCAATTTCAAGTTGTATGGCTTTCATATGATCCACCTTACCAAATAAATATTGAGATTTCTCTCATATTATTAAAGGAGAGTCACATTTTTCAAAATGAAACAAAATAATGTCACTTACATAAGTTTCTATCAAACCCATACACTCATCAAATTTGCACTGGTAATGAAATTTATCATATTCTCTAGTGAACATTGGTTTTTTTGAGGAAGTTAAAGCCCATAATAATTTCCTCTTAATTATTGTTTCCATTCTTGGTTTCCATGTGTGGTAATTATGTGTTGCTAATGGATCAACATAATCTAATGTAGAAGTAGATAAAGATGCCATTCTCAAAAAACCACCAAAATAAATGCAAGAACCAAATAATGCAACAAGATCCCCCCATATTTTGGCACTTTATAATGAATGCCTGATACAATATGGAATTATACTAAGATTCTCAAAATAAATATTTCCAATAGAAAGAGCATGAAAAAATAAGAACTTTTACAAAAAATGAAACTCAAAACCAAGTTACCAATCAAAAGATACAATCTTTTAAATTTTATGCTCTGCTATTTATTTTAGTTGCCACTAAAACAAAATAAAATGATCTTTCCTTCATCACACAAATAAAATGAAAGGGGGATGGAGTTAAGCACCTACTAGCCCGAATATATGAATATACAAAAAAATATTCTTTCCAAAATGAAACTTACTGACAGATGTCAACAACAATCTCCTGCTCTGATACTATAAAAGGAATGATAACCAAATCACACCAAGTCAAGAACTCGGATGTTAACCAAACACCATGATCAATAAGATGAAAGCAATTCAATAGAATAACTTTACATAAAACCTTTGCAAACAAATGAGAAACTATATCATATATAATTATGGAACTCAATGAAATACAATGAGAATGATCCTTTCTTATATAGGAAAGGAATAATAATTTAAGAACCAATCAAGGTCATAGATATAGCCATAAATCAAGGAAAGATCTAGTCATCAAAGAACTAATCAAGACCATAGATTTAGAAAAGAACTAGACATCAAGGATCTAGTCAATACCATAGATAAAAGAAAGAACTATACCTAACAACTAGATAATATCCCCCTAATATCTAAATAAAATAAAATAAATATCCACACACATAAGTGGGTGAGGATAAATACAATAAAGGTAAATAAAATACCTAGGTGAACATGAGCTAAGGTAAATACCTACTCTAATAATTAATTTTAAAATATTTGGAGTAGTAGATCAAAATATATCGTCCTTTGAAATTTTGCATGTCGACATGAACAAGAGATTAACACGTGGAAAACTTTGATTATCTTAGGGATTACCTCTACCAATGTGTGCATTAATTTTCCTTTTCCACATGTTGGTATTTCATTGGGTTGCAGGTTTAGCCTCTGGTTATGCATCTACTTGCTTTGTCTTTTGACTACTCCTTCCTTCTTTCGCACCTGATTCCTTTTACTAAATTTCATTCACTTTGGTGATCTAAATCTATAAAATTCTATCAACTTGAAGTGTGGTGGAATGATGCCAAGTGTCTTCCCTAACACTGTTGATCTATGTTATGCTTAATACAAAGTGTGAGCCAATAGAAAAACTCCACACATCTTTATAGTGTTAGATCATTCTTCAACCTCTTCTTCATGTTGCGAAGCATCAATCAATGAGGAAACCCCACACATATTTTGCATTTTAATTTTAGCATCCTCTCGACTAACAACCAAAAAACATGGGCCAATGATAAATGTCCATGCTCCTCAGGTTTGTTAGTATTTCTTTCCTCGTGTTTTGTTTTGATTGTTTATTCCTTCATGTTGCAACTTTTAACTTGAGAAGAATTAGAAGCTTTTGGTCCTCATAATTTTCTTTTCCACATTTCCACCTCTGAGCATTGCAACATGACATCCTTGCATTAGATAGATACGGGGTCGAGTGGACCCAAAATCCATTTAAATCCAGCTCACTTTGGGGACTTTACATCTGCAAGAGCCTATCGCCTAAAGTTGTGAAAGAATGCCAACACGTGTTCACCACTAGTCATTAATCTTACATCATCTATCATCTTTTCCACCTACCACATGCTCTTTTACTTGGCTTGACCCTTCTTGGACCCCATAGAATTATCTAACACAATTTAATTAGGGGACTTAAGGTATGCAGAGCCAAAATGCTTTTAGGATAGCCAAAATCCTGCCACGTGGCCCCTCCTTTGATCCTTGGACCTTCAGAGCTTCCTATTTTAAGAGCAAATAGATCATTCAATACTAATTACAGGTTCCTCATGAAAGATGTAGACATATATCATCCACCCAGAAGTCTGGAGCTTATATAATTTGACTAACTAGTCTATTAAACCAATCCTTTGACATTTCTATTTAATATTCTCTTTTATTTGGCTAAGGCACAAGATTTACCACAAACTAATGTTTTTTCTTGACTCAGAATGATATTTGAAGCACAGGGAACAATAAGAAACATACATAACTAGTTAAATATATGGGAATTCTATGAAAAACACCATCTCAATCCAAAGGACTGTATTAAGCACCAACATGCTCCACAATATCCTCAGGAGTCATGTTTTCACCCTTTTGCTTCAATTCCCTTATTGGCCCCTCCAAGTGAAACTTGAGATTGGCCCCTCCAAGTGCTATGTCTTACGCATGATGAGTGAACCCATCTCCTTGAGCTAGATCTCATATGTGTCCCTTTTTGTATTTAGAGAATCCCTCTTTAGTGCAATCTCGTTCAGGAGCTCCTCTCGCATGAGCTTCCCTTATTTCCTTACATCCTACACACTCAATAAATATGCTTCCTCCTGAGTAGTGTATGCTTTGAGGATGGGGTAGAGGTTTTTACTATGTTCAAAGGTCCATCCCACCTTCCTCAAAGTATCCTTTATAGTTTGTAACAAGTATTCAAGATCCATAATTTTTTACACCACAATCTTCTTATTCTTATCCTTCTCTACCGCAGTGTCCCCTTGATTTACCCTTTGCATAGTTGTCTTTTCCTACAGTAGCATGTGAACTAAATCTTGCATAAAATGCAAGGCCGTTGGGTATGTTTTCTTAATTTTCTCATAAAAATCCAGGTGTGCCTCCAAAACCTCATTTCCAATGTTAGCTACGAAGTCCAAAATACCCTTCGTGCACTTCTTTGCTATGTTACGAGCCTTAGTTAATTATTGAATTTCTTGTTCTTTATTATTCTTGTCCTCCAAAAATATCCTGAGTGTGCCCCCCTTATCTAAATGTCTTCGAGACACTTCATCCACCATTTTTTCCAATGCATTACTAGCCTATTCATTAGTGAACTTGGTGGGTTTTATTATCACATACGTCATGTGAGGAGCCTTCTTTATCCTACACCTTATGCATGCTTCCTCACTGACATCAAACTTAGGTTCATCCATATGCATCTGCATAGTCTATCTCACCATCTTTCTGGAGTGCATATTTGTGCCCTCTAGGTAAATCATCTCCTAGCCATATAATTGATCAACAATGAGTGTAATTTTGAATCTTAAACGTATAATATTTATAGGGTCATTAACATACCCAAGGTTTAGTATGTGCAATAATTGTTCTCCCCTTCGACTTCCAATTCTTCTACCTATGGGTATATGAGTTTTGGCACCTAAAAACATACCTTCTCATTTATCACCAGATGCTACCCCTTGCACCCAGGGTGGCTCACCTACACTCCTCTCCTTTTATTCATCCTCTCCAGTGGAACTTTCTTCTTCACACTCACTAGGAACTTCTTTTTCATGATGGGTCTCTTCATTTTTGGGATCTTCTTTTCCATCTACATTATAAACATGTGGGGGTTTTGTGTTTTACATAGCCTAGTCTGACAGTCCTTATTCTAACTATCACTCTATTTCATGAGATTATGCCTTTTGTTCTTCTTCTTTTCTAGGCTTGCCTTGACTGGTGTTGTCCTTAGAAACCTTCTAACTTATTTGGAGGTTCTTGCAACACCACTCAATTATTTATTTTTTCTTCTCAGTTTTATTCTATAGCCCTGGACAAGCACACCACTTCCTTCCTTTTCCATCTCCTTGGCTTCGAGATCAATCCTTACTTCTTCCTCTTCCATCCTCGAAGGAGTACCCTCATGCGACCTCTTTGTGCATACAATATAATTTCTTTTGGGAGTGCTTAGGAGCTTCACATATTCCCCAACAACGCACTTCCCATCTTGAAACCTAGGCCTGAGGTAGACATATACACATAAAAATTCCTTCTTCCCAACTGCTATGGACTCATGGGTGATATCAATGTTATCTAACTCCATTACCTCTTCATATGTCATTTTCTTAGGATATACATAAGTTTTCTGCAGTATATGGTAATCTGCATCCACCTTTTCTGCATCAAACTTTAGATTTATTGCATGATACAATTGATTCACAAAGTCTTTAAATTAACATGAGGTAAATACGATAGAAAAATTGCACAATCTCTCATCATCCAAGTTTGGCTCTATCTCTCTCTTAGAGCTACATAATCCAGTCACCCTACCTATCAAATACCATGTGAGGTGCATTCTCCTTCCTTTGAAGTAAAATTAGTCCTCATTAACTCACGATACTAACCACTGATACATGCATTCTAGTTTTCCAAAGAAGAGAAACTCATAGAGTTGAAGCACTCTAATAGTTTCTAAGAGTCTTTGTACTGAGCCATCATAAACATGTTTCCCTGACTCCATCCTCTCATTTGTTTTGATAATCATATCCTTCTCAATATTTCCATGCTCTTCTTTTAGATATGATTAAACTCATTAATCTTACACTTTTTCAAAGCTGAATTCCATTGCTTTCCTTGTATGACCTCTCTTGGATATTAAATCTCTACAAACCATTCCTCTAGTGCTTCCTCTCTCATGAGCTTCTTGTTCTTGTTCATGAATTTCCTTGGTGTCATCGATAAAATATACTCAACTTATAAGGTTTCCTAGATGTCATATTACTCACCATTTCTTATACTTGCAAACTTTTTCTCCTTACTACCTCTCATTTCTCAAACGTGTGTTCCCTAGCTATGAATTTTTCTTCTTAAACGCTAGCTCTAAAATTAAAAACCTCAAAACTCTAATATCCTCACGTATTTTCTTCGATCTCACACTTCCCACAAATAATATTCACTTCAGGCCATGCCAAAATTTCTATAGGTTCGATAGATTCTCTTTTATACTCATACTTTGCACTTGTTTGCAATTCAGTTGCTCTTCAAGGCTCAACTACTCTAACATGTAAGGTAATAATGAATGCATTTTCACTCATTATATAGATTTTTCATAACTTTCCCACATTAATTACTCCTCACCTACCACCATACTCATATTTAATTATGTTTTTTCTTTTTTTTTGTGATTTCCATTTCTTTCTTTTGTACACTGCATTTGTAACCTTTTGGTGTGCTCACTACTTTTTAGGCAACAAAACTCCTTGTGTGTTCTTACTTACACCATAATACATAATCCTTTGTACCACATACTAAGTAGTTTATCATTTCAATTCCTCTTTCATGTTACACTATGTGACCCTCTTTTTTTATGTGTGGCCTTCATCCTTGGCACATGTAGCGCCATTTTCTTCTGCACCAATATTCTAGAGAGCATCTTTAACTCTGCCAACCTGTATATAATCCTTGACAAAAATATTTTTCTCTTTCATGCACTTTTACCTAGTTCACCCCACACTAAAATGATGTGTGGTCCTTTGAACATGAACTCAAATATAGTAATCATCTTCCCACACACAAGTGCACTTATTACAAAAAAATTAAGGAGTAAAATAACAAAACATAAAAATGACTAGAAAGAAACAAATGAAAGGGAAATCTAATCTAAGTGGAAATACTACCTTATTACAAACACCAAGAAGCTTTATTTATAGTATGGATTCATCCTACTCCCATTGAAGTAACTAGGAAACATGGTGCCATCCAATGCCTATAACTGATATGCACTTGATTCAAGTATCCTAGTTACTATAAGATGTCCCAACCAATTCGAGACCAATGCAGTCATCCCAACCAAATACATAATGTAACAGAATAGGACTCAAATCATATAGAAAGGAAAATGCATAAGGATTTGTACTTATTTCATAAACATACATGAAACAAAACTATGAAGATATGAGGATGGACCACAATCATTAATGATCATATTCAAACAAGTTGCTAACCTCATTACATCGATTATATTCATTACAAAGCATTGCAGTATGGAAGAATGAGGTCATACATCATAACTAGATCTACATTCCTTAGATCTCAAAAATTAAATTTACAAATCCATGCCCCTTGATGCATCCTTCTCTTATATTTTATCTACCCAACCCGATACAACCCCTCATGGCATTTCTGTAGAGCTTTGCTCTCTATTGATCTCTCTTTTATTCCTATGTGGGCGCTTGTATTTATAGGTCCCTTGAACTACCGAACTACCTTTTTAAGGTTTCAGATCCATCATCAAGTGTCCAAATATGGTCCTCCATGGGAGTATGCTCCTCTAGGCCTGAGCTCTCCACTCCTTACCATGATGATATTTTATAATCTTCCATCGTAGGGCATATTCCTTCCTAGGCCAACCTATTTCCAGGTTGGCACCTTATCCGTTCATCATGCAAATGAGGGTCACACTTTTCTCATGTTCTATCCGATATGCCAAATATGGCTAAGTCTCGAGACCTTGTTCTACTGGTGCGTAACATGGTCCTTCTAAAACCCTCCTAGAACCCTACCTTGTGTGCTTTCTTCTTGCGTGCCCACCCTTTATCTTATGCCTTGATCACCCATGTGCCTTTTTGTACTTAGTCAATATTTTAGGGGCCCAATATAACACCTTTAGGGTCTTACATTCATAATCCCACCTTTGGTATGGTAGAATTGTTATGTTTCTTACCAACTAGGTGGATATTTTTGTCACCTCTTACCCTTTATCTTCTTCATTACTTGTTGATTATCATATATAGAACTAGACCATTGACACCTACATTTTAAGAATTCCTCTTTCACAAATATCACCATGCCTAACCGACCTAAAATAAACCATGCCTAACTATCCTAAAATCAATCATACCTATTTGACCTAAATTCAACCATGTCTAAATGACCTAGACTTAATCATGCTTAAAACCTACCAACCCATCCCTCTACCTTGTCATATTCTTCCCTAGCTTATGGGAGAACTACATCGGCCTGAGGCCACTTTTCTCTGGGGCTATGTAGGTAGCACTCTGAGGGAATGGGGCCATTGGAGGTTATCTCACCCACTCTTTACCCTAACCAATTTCCCCCTCCATTTTTCCTATTCAAATTCTACCTTAGTTTCCATTTTCTACAACACTTGGAAATTAATAAAAACATACATGCCTACCATTTCATCACATCATACATTAATCAGTTCACCATTCCATGATATCAAATATTTGGAAGTTTAAGCCATAACATATATATACATAATCATTTATTTTCCATACTACCAATAACATGGAAATTAAATGAAACCCAACAACATGACCAAATCATGCCTAACTGACTTAAAACTCCACCATGCCTAACTAACCTAATTGACCTAAAGCTCCACCATGCCTAACTAACCTAATTGATCTAAAGCTCCACCATGCCTAACTGACCTAACTCAATCATGCCTAAATGACCTAGACTCAATCATGCTTAACTCAAATACACTCCATCATGCCTACAAGACCTCAAATTAATCATGTCTAACTCACCTAGACTCTATCATTCCTACATGACCTCAACTCAATCATGCTTAATTCATCTAGTTTCCATAAATACACAATAATAATGGAAATTAAAAACATAGATACATCCATACAATAAATATCATCATCTATATAACTAGGAAAAATTATGTGTATTAATACACATATACACAGATAAAAATACATGCAGGTATCTCGAATCACTCAAATATAACCTCACTATATTTGGCACATAGGTCGGTATAAAAATAAAAATCACAAATCACTCATATACAACCTCACTATCTTCAGCACATAGGATAATATATATATTAAAACCTAAAAAATAATAATCATACCAAGTGGCTCATCGTCACCCAACCTTATATCCTATGGGCCAATATCACATGTCTCCTCCTGACCAATCTACCACCATACCAACATCTATTCAACCTCCAAGGGTCTTGGTCTAATCTCCACCTAGCCCTCAGCTGGGCTTGGCCTACATGAGCTAGTAGCCTCTCCTTGACCTTGTCTCTGGGCTTGTTATCCCCCTGTACTCCTTGAGCTGTGAGTATGAGACTTAGTCCTCTCACTCGTTCCCCACTATGCTTTTTACTCAACATAAGAAGGGACATATATCCTAACATTCATCAAGTGATCCTTAAAGTAACACACCTATTTCAGGATATCCCTAAACCTTGCCATAGTCACCATCTGAGGTGGTTCCATAGGTCTCAATGCAACCTATGTGCCCTATCCTATTAATACTGGCCTCAATCCCTGTATTTGGGATCCTTATCCTCCTCCCTGTACTGTGGGACCTTGTCCCGCCACTACTTCCTGTAGTATGGGACCATGTCCCAGGGCTTGTGGAGGTACTTGTGAT
Organism: Taxus chinensis; assembly: GCA_019776745.2. Classification (NCBI taxonomy): domain Eukaryota; kingdom Viridiplantae; phylum Streptophyta; class Pinopsida; order Cupressales; family Taxaceae; genus Taxus; species Taxus chinensis. The sequence goes on from CM034148.1 coordinate 389,013,081, forward strand.
ATAAGTTAGGCCTATAGGGCTGCTACCTGTACCTATGCTAAGGCCAAGTGGCCATGTAAACTGGCCACCTGTGCCTGTAATGTGGCCACCTAGACTCCACAAAATCACTTCCCTGTGCAGGTACCTGTACCTGGAATAACTGAGCATGTAAGGAGGTCACCTAGGCCTACTGGGTGGCCACCTATGCATGAGCTTTTAAGAACTGACCCTCCACACTTTTGAGTTATGTCTGAAGAGGGGCCACCTACCCCTACAAGGCATCTCACTATATTGTCACTATAGCAAGATCTAGCTACCTGAGCCTCGGTGGTGCCGCCCGTTGTTGTCTATATCCATTAGTAAATATGGAATCATCTATTTACCTATCCACTGCCTACTCCTCCTATCCTACTGGCACACTTGATCATGGTGTATACGTGGGCTTATCCATGTCATCTCTTTAGTACTGTGGGAAAGGTGGAGGCACGCCCTATGGTAGCCCAAACTACCATCTAATCTTGTCTGTAGGTATCATCTTGTGCACACTAGCACACCACCCCTATATCCACCTTAGCAACTAAAGCTCCTCTAACTCCTTATCCATGCCCCTATATGAGGGATAGCCAATGTAGGGCCTCCACACAATATTGAATCTTGAAATTCCCTCAAGTAACCTCCTATAATATAAAACATCATCTATGGCCCTAGCCACCCTATGCTCCCCACCAACTTGTACCCACAGTCTGTATCAAAATTTAAGTAAGCAACCCCTAAACCAATCATGTCATGGAAAACCAATTGGTTGCATGCACATGATATGCTCGTATGCCCTGTAGTGTAGTAAAAAGGTGGAACACAAACTAAACCACTGCTATCTCCTATAGTCCCACAGCTCCCTATATAGCTACACTAGGAATGTCGATGCCTTGGAAATGTAGATCTACTCCTCCACCATATCCTAGGATCACTCCCATTAGTTCTCATGGGAATATCCCACCCTCAGTATCTGGTAAGGAAAAGTAACTATTATCCAAAATTCACCTCCATGGTAATTTTGATAACAGGCATTAAATACTCAAGTCCCAGGAAAATAGATTGATTCAAGGCAAAAAATCATGTTTCTAGGGTCCCCTCGGCATTTTTCTAACTCCCATGTCCAAGAAGAAAAGAGCAAGTTCTAAAAAAGGGGGAAAAAGTCGCAAAAAACAAGCTTGGGCCAGAAAAAATCATGAAAATTGGCTAAGTCCTAGTCTAGGCGATCCTTGGGATAGTTGCGACATCGGGGCGTGAATCAGCCGAAAGGCCACCAGGCAGTCTGCAGAGCACTAGGAAATTTGGGACCTCAGGACGCGTGGGACGTGAAAGGGTGAACTGACCGAAGGTGAGAAAATTGACTAACTTCTGATCAAAACAGGTTGGGCCAAATGGACGCGAAGGACGTGAAAAGGCGAAGTGGCCGCAAAGAGGGACAAGGAAGCCCATTTCGGGCGGTTTGGAAGAATTTGTCCTAGACAGTCTGGGACAGTTGGGACAAATGGACGCGAGGGACGCGGAGAGCCGAAGGAGCCGAGAGCCAATCAAATCACGCCACATGTCTTTGCCTCAACGAGGGATAGAGAAGCCCGAATCGGGCGGATCGGAAGTTTTTGTCCCAGACAGTTTGGGACATCTGGGATAGAAGGACGTGGTGGACGTGAAAAGCTGGAAAACCCAAGGATGAATCAGGAAACGCCACGTGTCACAAGGGAAAACGTCCAAAATTTCTAAGGGCGAGGTTTGAAGCATTGGCCCGAGCCAATAAAAAGAGGACACGTGTCCTCAGGAGAAAGGGAGTGCAAAGCTCAGGCAGGAATTAGAGAATTTGGCAAAAGTTTTGGCCAAAAACTAAAAGGTAAATGATGACCCTGCATCCCTGTCCTCTAACCAGATCATGCCACGTGTCCCAAGTGGCGGGGACGCGGGGAAAAAATGGAAAATGTTCCAAAATCACAAAAAGTCAAAACTTTCAAGGAAAACCCACGGGTAAGGGAAGGAGAGAGAATTGCTCATCCAATCAGCGCCCGACACATGTCATCCAGGTGGCGGAGCGTGGGAAAAAATTTCAAAACCCATTTTTTCCTGTTTTGTGCCCTAAATCTTCAGATCGCCATATCTTTCGATCCAGAGCTTGGTTTTGCACGTTCTTTATATCATTGGAAAGCTTATAAAATTCTCTACATGATTTCAGGGTCAATCTTGAATTGTGGTTCATTCTAGAGAGAGAAAGATAAGAAACAGCTCTGACGTGTGTCCATGGCTAGAAATGACATTTCAGCAACCAAATTTAATGCAGAATGGGTCGCATTCTCCTCCAATTCGGTCAAAAATGATAGGGTATGGGTTTGTAAGGTCCCCCATGCCATTTTAATGCATTTGCAGTCAATGAGGAATGGGCTCCCATGTTTTTTACATTTTCTCTCTCCTGGGCTCGACCCATGCAATGTAAAAGCTAGATTTGGCTCATTTCTAAAGTGGTGGAACATTTTTTGGCATAGCAGACTTCTTCTTTCACCTCCAGCAAGTGATTGTTTGCAAGAATCAAAAATCTTCAAAGATTGTAACAGTTTTTTACCTCTCTGAGGTTGTAATGCAGTGGTTTTGCCATTGGAAATGATAATGCAAGCTTTGTGAATGGTTTCAGTCCTTTGTTTGTATTATTTGCTTCATTTCAGATCCTAAATTATATCTTATCAGCCTGTGTATGTTTTATGCTGCAATCTTTGGTTTGTGTCTATTTGCATGACAAAAAATATTCACCACTCCTTTTTGGTGCATCACCATCTTTAGTTAGTTTCAATTTTTACACTTCTATCCCTGTCTCCTTGCAATTTAGAGTAGGATTATGATTTGAACCCCTGTAGTTGTGCAAATATAGATCTAAATCAGAGGATTTTGAGGAACCAGCCTCTAATCTGGAGATTCCTCTCTCAGTTTCACAAGTCCCACACTTGGAGAGAGGTTTCCATGTTGTGCAATCACACTGGATGCCTGAAACATCAACCTAGAAGCCTGATGTGCGTCCAGGGGTGCTGTGATTTTTCCACAATAGTTTTGGCACGCCCGGTGGGAGCTAGAGGTCTCATTTTTATTGTAGCAAAGTTGATGTGCATCTGCTGCAATTTTCTTGCTTGAAAAGAGCTATTATTTTCATATCTGGTGACTCCAAGGGGAAGAATCAACTGGCTTTAGCAGTGTAAACCTGAAAACTCATGAGAAGAGTCACCACAAGGTCAAGAGTTGGAGAAGAAGAAGTGTTGTTTGAATACCTGAAATTATCTCCAAGAAGAAGGTAAAGAGGAAGAAGGATTCAAAGGTCTCCATCTCCACCAAACAGAACCCTCTCAACTCCTCCACCTGGTAGGCTTTTCATTCAGTCAACAAGGGTTTTAAGACCAATTAGAATGGCACAAAACAACCCCTATGTCAACTTCACAGGCATCAGCCCACTTGCCCTTAATGCACAACATCCAATTCCTATTACAGCCTTGAAGAACATTCCGTACTTCACTGGAGAAAATCAGACTACTCCAGGTGATCATGTTAAAGACATTGCTAACCTTTGTGCAATCCATGAAATCAATGAGATGTAAGTGGCTGTCAAGTTACTGGCATCTTCATTCAAGTGTAAAGCATTGCAATGGTTTAGAAGCCTTGGAGCTGGTTCTATCACAAATTGGAATCAGCTGTGTATAGCACTTCATGAGCAATTTGGAGAAAAGGGAGACAACTTGTCTCTTTTGGAGCAGCTGACAACCATCAAGAGAGATCCCAATGAGCAGCTGACCGATTTCAACTTCAGATTTCAAAAGACTTGGGAGAGAATTCCAGTGGCAGTCAGGCCAACAGCAGAAGGTGATTTTCTCTACTATCTCAAAGCTCTAAATTCTGATATTTCTATGTTGATTCAATCCATGGGAAGCATAACCATCCCTATGGCTTATAACATTGCCATTAGGGCTGAAAATTGTTTGATCCAAGCTGACAAACTTGCCCCTAGACCTCCCATGCCATTGTTTCCAAGTTTAGAGAGTCTAAACACCAATCAAGCACCTAATTTGGCCCCTTCTCCCACTCCTAGAAATTAGAGTTCAAATGACGCTTCCACTTCATCTCCAAATGACCCAAATGAGCTTCAAGAAGTCATGAAGCAATTGCAAAACCTAGGCAATGAGCTGGTTACTCTCAAAAGGCAATAGGCCCAAAGTTTTAGACCTTCTTATCAACCCCAAGCTCAGCCTCACAAACAGCCATACCAACCACAAAGGCCACCTAATCCAGTTGCAAATATGAATCAAACAAGGCCTCCTGCCAATAGACCATTTCAGCCCTATAACCCCAATGCCATATCTTCCTCTAAGGCATTGGTGCCAACACAAAACAACATTGCTCAGGAGTATGACTGGTGTTTTCCATGCAATGAGCCTCATAACCAATCCATGTGCTTCAATGGTGCTTTGAATCAAGCACTAATGGTGACAACTACTGGTGTGGAGGGTGAGGGCAGTCAAGGAAACAACCAACAACAAGAAAAATTCAAACAGTAATCAACCCCAAATGAAACCACATTGGTAAATTAGCAAGCAAAGGATTTTTGTGGCATGAACCAGGTAGTTTCTCAAGGTGTTGTAGCCAACACAAGGTCAAAAAGGAGGAATTTGGGTGAAGAAAAACCATTAGCCCCAACCAATCCACAACCTTCTATGGTTCCACAAGTGGTTGGCAAACAAAATCCGGTTATAAATGCACAAGGGCAGCCAAGAACAGCCCCTAGGCCAACTCAAATACTAGTTGTTGCTGCCCACATGCAAGGAGTGAATGTGCAAACCAAGGGACAACAAATAGATCCTTCATCACCATTCAGTATCATTGATCAGATGAAGAAGACAAACGTCAATATATCAATGTGGGAATCCCTATCTATCCTAGGCCAAAGAGATCTGCTGCAAGATGCCATGAAGGACTGGCCAACTTCAAATCAGCAAGTTTAGATGTAAGAAAAAGTGCTTATAAATGCTGCCCAGCCTAAGGGAAATCATGGAGGACAGCAAGGTAAAATGTTGAAGCCCCCTCCTTTCTATGTTTCATTAATCATTGGAAATCAGCTAGTACATAATTGCATGATAGACTCCGGGGCAAGTAGCTCGGTAATGCCTAAAAAAATAGCTGATCAGCTAGGGCTCCAGTATGAAACCATATCTAAAGGGGTAGTGCAACTGGATGGGACAGCAGTAGCAACAGTTGGAGTGATTAGAAACTTGAGTCTTACCTTGCATGCATGTCCAAATGTTGTTGTTTTACAAGATGTATCAGTCATAGACCTTCCACCACTCTTTACCCTATGCTTGTCAAGGGACTTCACAGCCAAGATTGGGGGATATTTGTTTGCTGATTGGTCACACATGCTATTTAGAATGAGGTATGGAACCAAAGCCACCATCAGGTTTGAACCTATTGCAAACTTTCACATTGAGCCTTACACTCCAAGTTAGATTAATGCCAATTGCTCAACATTTGATCAAGAAGATCACCCAAGCACTGATGAAGCTGACACCAAGGTTGGAAGCGTCCCGGATCTCACTCTTGATGAATGGGCGAACAAGATACATGCTTTTGATCCTTATCAAGAAGTGGAAGAATCTGAGCTAGGGTTTTATTGCATTCACGAAGGAAATCAGCCTATTCTTAGTATCACCAAGCCAAACCACAAAGATGACAATGAGGTATGGTAGCTTTTTTTGATGGATCAAGGAGTAGACAAGGTGCAGGAGGTGAAGCTATGCTTGTTTCACCTCAAGGAGTAAATTACTATTTAGCTTTCAGATTTCAGTTTGCATGCTCCAATAACACTGTTGAATATGAAGCCTTGGTGTAAGGGATGCATTGGGCAATAAAGAAGAAAATAAAGAACTTGCAAGTCTTTGGTGACAATGAATTGATTGTAAATCAGGTCAAGGGATAGCACGCTGCCAAAAATGATCTTCTCAAGTGCTACAAGAACAGGGTATGAGACCTCATGGAAGATTTTGAGGGTTTTGGCATCAAATCCATTCCTAGGAAAGAGAATCAAGCTGCTGACAGGCTTGCAGCAGTAGGGGCAGCCTTTGACATTGTGGAAAGTATTCAACGAGACAAGGTACAATCAAACATCCACGTGATTGTGAGGCCTTCAGTGCTAGATAACAATGTTAGTTGGCAAGTGTTTGAGAATGACCAGAAAATCATCCATTTCTTGCAAGAAGAAGCTAAGTTCTCAGCCAAGAATCAAGAAAAATTGGAACAACAGTATGGTGACTAGGTAGTACAGCTGAGAACTAACAAGCTGCCCAAGGGACTTATCACTTTGGAGTCCATTTTTAACCGTAATGATCAGTTTAGAAAGGAGAAAGCAAAAATTCAGGTCAAGAGAGAGGATTCAGTATCCATCTTGGTAGAAGAGAACAAACCATTGCAAATTGGAAGGATGGCAACTGAACAAGAAAGGTATGAGTTTATACAGCTAAGCCAAGAGTTCCTTGACATGTTTTCTTGGAACTATGAAGACTTGAAAGGTTTCAATCCCAACTTAGCTCAGCATACCATCGAATTGGATCCAAATACTAAGCCTGTCAGGTAGAAACAAAGACCAGTCAATCCACACATGGAGCCTCTCATGAGGGAAGAATTGGACAAGCTGATTGAGTCAAGGATCATATTCCCAATCAAGCATTCTAGTTGGGTTGCCAACTTAGTCCCAGTCAGAAAGAAGAGTGGAGAGATCAGACTGTGTGTTGACTTCAGAGACTTGAATAGAGCCTCTCTCAAGGACCATTACCCACTCCCTTCCATGGAGCAAATATTACAAGTTATGGCTGGCTCCGAGAGGTTTTCACTACTTGATGGCTACTTGGGCTACAATCAGATTATGGTGAAGGAAGAGGACCAGTTCAATATAGCCTTCACAACCAAATGGGGAACCTTTGCATACAGGAAAATGCCATTTGGGCTGTCCAACGCTGGTGCTACCTTCCAGAGGGCATGGACATGGCTTTCAAAGGTTTGATTAACAACGTGGTGCTGATTTACCTTGATGATATCACTGTTTTTTCCAAAAATGCAGTAGACCACCTCTCTCATTTGAGGCAAGTCTTCACGAGGTGCAGGAGATTTGGAGTGTCTTTGAATCCTAAGAAGTGTATCTTTCTTTCACATGAAGGAAAGCTCCTTGGCCATATTGTCTCCAAAGAAGGATTAGCAATTGATCCAGAGAGGGTTGAAGCCATAAGAGCACTACCATTGCCAAGCCACAAGAAAGCCCTTCAGAGTTTCTTGGGAAGGATAATCTTTGTTCAAAGGTTTGTCCTAGATTTTTCAGCCCTTATCAAGCCCATCACCAAAATGTTAAAGAAGAGCATGGCTTTCAAGTGGATAGCATAAGGCAAGGAGAGTTTTGAAGCAATCAAAGAAGCTATCTCCCAAGCACCAACTCTCATCAACCCGGACTTCTCCAAGGATTTCATCCTCTATGCATTTGGAGGTAATGACACTATTTCTGTCGTTTTGGTACAGTAGAACAAGGATAATGATGAGCAGCCAATTTCCTTCTTCAGCCAGAGCCTAGATGACTATGAGGTGAGGTACTCTTTTATTGAGAAGCATGTACTTGTAGTAATCAAAAGCTTGAAGAAATTCAAGCATTTAATCTCAAACAACAAGGTCCAGTTTCTGGTCTCACATGCTGGGGTCAAGGACTTCCTCCTCAACAAGGATTTGAATGAGAAAAGGGTAGGTTGGATCACCCATGTCATGGAGTATGACATTGAGATCAAGATCACCAAGCTAGTAAGAGGGAAAGGATTGTGTGAGCAGCTGGTTTTGGGGAAGCAAAAAGAAGTATGCAATGAAGAAGAGGCTGTTTTGACAGTCCAGGACAACCATGAGCCAAGTGGCAATCAAGAAGAAGACAATGCTGCCCCCACTTCTTGCTGGACCCAAGGCATTATACACTTCCTAGGCACATGCCTATGCCCTCCGGAGATGAACAAGACCCAAAGGAGACACTTCAGATTGTAGGCTATTCCGTATGCCATTGTTGATGGAGTTTTGTTCAAGAAAGATGTAAATGGAGTGCTGCTGAGGTGCATTAGCACAAATCAGATTCAAAGGGTGTTGGAAGAGTTCCATGGTGGACCAGCTGGTGGCCATTTTGCACCAAGAGTGACAGCTCTAAAAATCATGAAGGCTGGTTATTATTGGCCTAAGATCTTCAGTGATTTCTATGCATGGATCAAGAGGTGTAAGAATTGTGCATTCTTCACAGGAAAAGAGAGACTTGCTGCCCTTCCATTACATCCAATCTCAGTTGACCAGTCATTCATGTAATGGGGTTTGGACTTCATTGGAGTCATTAATCCCAATTCAAGCTAAGGGCACAAAGGGATTTTGATAGCCACAGACTACTTCACCAAATGGACAGAAGCAGTAGCACTCAAAGAGGTAAATGAGTCTAGCATCTTAGACTTTTATGAGGGGATAACAACCAGATTTGGTGTACCTGCTACAATAATCTCTGATAATGCATTGGCATTCATTGGATCTAAGGTGACTGAGTGGGCTATCAAGAATTGTATTTACCTAAACACTTCATCAAACTATTACCCTCAAGGTAATGGCTAGGCTGAGTCTACAAACAAGAACTTGTTGAGGATCATTAAGAGGAATCTCGACGAGAATCAGAGGTCTTGGCATACCAAACTCAAATCAGCCTTATGGGCTGATAGGATAACTCCCAAAAGATCCATAGGTAACTCTCCATTCAAACTTGTCTATGGAAGAGAGTCAATCTTGCCCATGTCACTTGAGTTGCCAACATTGGAACTCATGAAGCCGCTGGAGTTGGTAGAGTTTGAACCCATGGAGGTGAGGTATGCAGAGTTGATGGAGCTACAAGAGATCAGAAATCAGGCATCCCAAGCAATGGAAAAGGATCAACCTTTGATCAAGAAGCCCTTTGATAGGAAGGGCAAGGACAGATCTTTTCAGGTTGGAGATCTAGTGTTGAAATGGGATGTGGATAGAGCAAAACTGGGAAGGCATTCAAAATTTGATGCCATTTGGAGTGGCCCATACATGGTCATGAAGTGCAAGAACAATAATGCTTTCCAATTGGCCTCATTGGATGGTGAAGAACTGCAGATTCTAGTCAATGGAATCTATCTCAAGCGTTGCTTCTAGAGGGAAGTTCACTACCTTGCAAATATTAGATTAGATTTTCATTCCTCCAAGTGCTTATGCAAATTGTTTTGCTGTAGGTTAGTTTTGTTTTCCCTAAGTGCTTTGGCACAACTTACTGTCCATGGAGATGTTTTGCAGTCCTTGCTTTCATTAGGTGATATTCCATCTTCCTCCTTGCACATTCTGAGTCAGTTAGGGGTTCTAAACAGAATATTTGATGACTCCATGCCCAATGGACTACTTCAGGCTACTGGTGTTTTCATCTAGCAGGCAAATGACCCCGTTGAGTCGCCAAATTGTTATCCAAAATTCACCCCTAGGGTAATTTTGATAACAAGCATTAAATACTCAAGTCCCAGGAAAATAGATTGATTCAAGGCAAAAAATCATGTTTCTAGGGTCCCCTCGGCATTTTTCTAACTTCCCTATCCAAGAAGAAAAGAGCAAGTTCTAAAAAAGGGTGAAAAAGTTGTAAAAAACAAGCTTGGGCCAGAAAAAATCATGAAAATTAGCTAAGTCCTAGTCTAGGTGATCGTTGGGATAGTTGGGACGTCGGTGCGTGAATCGGCCGAAAGGCCACCAGGCAGTCCGTAGAGCACTTGGACAGTTGGGACATCGGGACGTGCGGGACACGAAAGGGAAAACCGGTCGAAGGTGAGAAAATTGACTAACTGATGATCAAAACAGGTTGGGCCGAATGGACGTGAAGGACGTGAAAAGGTGAAGTGGCCGCAAAGAGGGACAAGGAAGCCCATTTTGGGCAGTTCGGAATAATTTATCCCAGACAGTCCGGGACAGTTGGGACAAATGGATGCAAGGGATGCGGAGAGCCGAAGTAGCCGAGAGCCAATCAAATCACGCCACATGTCTTCGCCTCAAAGAGGGACAGAGAAGCCCGAATCGGGTGGATTAGAAGTTTTTATCCCAGATAGTTTGGGACATCTGGGACAGAAGGATGCGGTGGACGTGAAAAGTCGGCAGGCCCGAGGATGAATCAGGAAACGCGACGTGTCACAAGGGAAAACGTCCAAAATTTCTAAGGGCAAGGTTTCAAGCGTTAGCCCGAGCCAATAAAAAGAGGACACATGTCCTAAGGAGAAAGGGAGTCTGGAGCTCAGGGAGGAATTAGAGAATTTGGCAAAAGTTTTGGCCAAAAACTAAAAGGTAAAGGATGACCCCGCGTCCCTGTCCTCCAACCAGATCATGCCACGTGTCCCAAGTGGCGGGGACGCGGGGAAAAAATGGAAAATGTTCCAAAATCACAAAAAGTCAAAAATTTCAAGGAAAACCCGTGGGTAAGGGAAGGAGAGAGAATTGCTCATCCAATCAGTGCCCGACACGTGTTGTCTAGGTGGCGGAGCGTAGGAAAAAATTTCAAAACCCATTTTTGCCTGTTTTGTGTCCTAAATCTTCAGATCACCATATCTTTCGATCCAGAGCTCGGTTTTGCAAGTTCTTTATATCATTGGAAAGATTATAAAATTCTCTACATGATTTCGGGGTCAATCTTGAATTTTGGTTCAGTCTAGAGAGAGAAAGCTAAGAAATGGCTCTGACGCATGTCCATGGCTAGAAATGACATTTCAACAACCAAATTTAATGCAGAATGGGTCGCATTCTCCTCCAATTCGGTCAAAAATGACAGGGTATGGGTTTGTAAGGTCCCCCATGCTGTTTTAATGCATTTACAGTCAATGAGGAATGGGCTCCCATGTTTTTTACGTTTTCTCTCTCCTGGGCTCGATCCATGCAATGTAAAAGCCAGATTTGGCTCATTTCTAAAGTGGTGGAACATTTTTTGGCATAGCAAACTTCTTCTTTCACCTCTAGCAAGTGATTGTTTGCAAGAATCAGACCTATTCAAAGATTGTAACATTTTTTTACCTCTTTGAGGTTGTAATGCAGTGGTTTTGACATTGGAAATGATAATGCAAGCTTTGTGAATGGTTTCAGTCCTTTGTTTGTATTATTTTCTTCATTTTAGATCCTAAATTATATCTTATCAGCCTGTGTATGTTTTATGTTGTAATATTTGGTTTGTGTCTATTTGCATGACAAAAAATATTCACCACTCCTTTTTGGTGCATCACCATCTTTAGTTGGTTTCAATTTTTGCACTTCTATCCCTGTCTCCTTGCAATTTAGAGTAGGATTAGGATTTGAACCTTTGTAGTTGTGCAAATATAGATCTAAATCAGAGGAGTTTGAGGAACCAACCTCTAATCTAGAGATTCCTCTCTCAGTTTCACAAGTCCCACACTTGGAGAGAGGTTTCCATGTTGTGCAATCACATTGGATGCCTGAAACATCAACCTAGAAGCCTGATGTGCATCCAGGGGTGCTGTGATTTTGCCACAACAATGACATATCACCTCTATAATCAATAAAACCAACCTCATCTCTTGAGGATGGGCTGCATACATGTCTCCATAACTTAGAGTCATGCTATGATACCTCAGCTCACCTGTCACCTCCCCAAACACAACCACTATCGGCTCTATAGATGCCTCTCAAAAAATTGAATAAACTGGCTCCCTAATAATCAGTAGCCACAAGATTTTGTACATATCCTCTAGGGTGACAGTCATCTCACTCATTGGTAAATGAAATGTGTTAGTCAGTGAATCCCATCTATTAATGAGTGCAACCATTAAACTAGGATCTTGAGCTATACGCCTATAGCATTGGATCCTAGTTAGTCCAACATCATTCATATGATTCCACTCCTCCGTAGTCATGTTGGACCACATCTGTAACAACAAAGGTGGTACCTTGTCTCACATCCTCAACTGGTCCATAGCCTGCATCCAACAACCCACAACATTTTTAAGACTCGACTATCTCCAATTACCTATTAACCCCAAACATTATCCAATAAAATCAATCATTCTTACCCTCTTTACCTAATTCACCTCCATGCCTACCAACCCTTATCATTATTACCCATTCACTTGGTTCAATTCACCTACTTACCTATCCCATATTGCGAACAATTATATTTTACTCTTATCCCTCTACATACACTCTTTACTTGCCCCTTATTTACCCATTTTCCTTTCATACCTAGCCCTTATTACCCCTATTCTTCCTTCACCCTAATCGGCATCGGTCACCTTGACCATCACCGGTTTTCCTTGACCATCACCGGTTTTCCTTGACCATCATTAGTTCCATTTAACCAATGTTAATCACCTAAGACTTGACCGATGCCAACCAAATCTGACCAACATCAGCCAAACCTAGATTGATGTCAATGTCTTTTGTGTAATCAAAAACTAAAAACTCATCCCCCCAAATCCCATTTTGCACAAAACTCACTTAAAAATCACCTACAAGCTACCTCATCCCACCCAAATCCATGTTACATTTAATTATCACCTTATTTAACCTAATTTTTTCATTTCCCACCTCGATTTCACCCATTTTCACCCCCATTTCAAAATCCCATCCAAAATTCTTCATTTTAAATAATAATTTAATCAAATAACAAGTAAGAAGAACGCCTCCTACCTCATCTTGGCATCATGTACTCGGTGGCATGTCTGACCACTGTGTCGGTGGTCCACCTAAACCATTTCCCACATTTTCCATGCTAAAATATACCTCGAATCTCTTAGCCAATCAAATTTCTCTGCTCGATCTCGTTGACCCATCTGCCGATACCCACTCACGTACTAGTAACTGTTAGTGCAAAGTCACAGTACCCCTGGATGTTGATCAAATTTCTAGGTTGATCACTCTAGCATCCAGTGTGATTGCACAGCATGAAAACCTCTCTCCAAGTGTGAGACTTGTAAAATTGAGAGAGGAATCTCCATATTAGAGGCTGGTTCCTCAAACTCCTCTGGTTTAGATCTATATTTGCACAACTACAGAGGTTCAGATCCTAATCCTACTCTAAATTTCAAGAAGACAGGGATAGAAATGCAAAAATTGAAACTAACTAGAGATGGTGATGCACCAAAATGAGTGGTGAATATTTTTGTCATGCAAATAGACACAAACCAAAGATTGCAACATAAAACATACACAGGCTGATAAGATATAATTTAGGATCTGAAATGAAGCAAATAATACAAAGGATTGAAACCCATTCACAAAGCTTGCATTATCATTTCCAATGTCAAAACCACTGCATTACAACCTCAGAGAGGTAGAAAAGATGTTACAATATTTGAAGAGGTCTGATTCTTGCAACAATCACTTGCTGGAGGTGAAAGAAGAAGATTGCTATGCCAAAAAATGTTCCCCCTTTGGAAATGAGCCAAATATGGCTTTTACATTGCATGGGTCGAGCTCAGGAGAGAGAAAATGTACAAAACATGTGTAACACCCTGAACTGTTGTTACTTTCTCCTAAGCATACAAGTGTTGATATGTGATTTCTAGTAAAAGGATGTGTTCCTCGATTCAGAAATCATGCTTGATATGTACTGAATTTCTTACAGATTGCAGATCTTGACTGAGTTAAAATATGATAGACTCTTTTATTTATTTCATTTTGTGTCTGAATATTAATCTGATCACGGAATGAATTATAGAGATATTCATCTATAATATCTAGTCTTGGATCAGTGTAATTGATCCAAGTAATGCTTTAAATCTATTTGTGATAAATTAGATCACAGACCTTGAACAGGTTGCAAGGTATGGAAGCATTGATTAAGCTGGTCAGGAGTATGACTCAGGCTGATCTTGGGAAATGAATTGGTTCCCGATATCGAAGTATATCTAGAAGGTCTTGGACGTGGACCAGGTAATAATTCTGTCATGTATATTCCTGTAGCCTAATGGCCGTATAGGAGTGAATCCTGTTTGGAGATGCATGATTTTAGGTCTTTTCTTGGCATATAAAATGTTATACCTAACTGGAATTATTAATGGTTAGTAACCTAAAACTAAAACCTAACCTAGGGGTTAGATTATTGTTAATCTAACCTAGACCTAGGCTATGTGTTAATATCCTAAGTTAGTATCTATGTGTAAATTGGTTAGTATGGGTATTACCCTAAATTCTAACCTAAGATACTAACCTAACTAATAAGGAGAATGAAAAGGGGCCTATGGAAGGGAGTGCAAACCATGGGCAGAATTTTCTATGGCAATTAATGCTGGGGATAAGGATGAGGGACAGGTCATGGCAGAGGTTTAGGCGACGGCTAACCTGTGCAGATGTGGCAGGTCGCTAAGTTTGGAAATGAGCATGAGTTGTAGTTGGACTGTCGCCAATTTTGGCGGTCGGTGGAAGTTGAGTTTAAGCGGGAAATTTGGTTTAGTGACATTCAATGTTCTATTGAGACGAGCTTGGAACTCACGAGAAGGCATGAAAACGGGAAGTTTAAGGTTTGTTTGGTTTGTCGCGATTTTCGGTCTTCTCTCTCTCTCTCTCTGCTTGTTTACTGGTTCTTCGCACCAGTTCTCCTTGAGTTGCATGGCAAGAATGAATTTCTCTGGCTCTTTTCTCTGTCTTGGAAGATATATATGTGATGGAGACAGCGAAATTTTTTTGGTCGCTTTATCGAGGAAAAAGAAAAGGAAGTTTGAGCTCTTCCTGTGGTCTACTTCGGAAATTTGATCAAAATACAGGCATGTTAGGCCCTAACCTTTAAATATCTTGTTGTCTTTCAAGTGCTTTCATTAGAACAAATCTGTTCAAATGTTTTATGAAAATTAGATGAATTTTCTATGGAGATCTTGTTTGATTTTTGGCACTGTATCTCTTCTGGTTCGATTTTTCAATTTCCTCTTGATGGGTGTTTATTGAAATCGAATTTCGGCTCTATTTGCTTTGAGTATTCATTCTGGCTTATACATGTGAGGTATTTATATATAAAATTTTGAGTGTTCGGCCTGTTTGGCGTGAGCCCTTAGAATATACCTGTGTGTAGTATAAGACCACTGTATGTTTTTGATTTGTGGTCGCTGTTTCTTGTTATGGAAACTGTATGGAATGATTCTGATGAATACTGTAAGATTGATTAGTATTATTGCTTCTTTGGGAACTCTGTCGTGGGATTTGTTGACAGCGACTAATGATACTTTTAGGTTTCATTTTTTTTCAAATTTTTGGCTTGGAACAGGCAACTGTTGTGTTACCGTAGTCTTTACGACCCAGCGGAAGTGTTTTCCTTGTTATTGTGGAAACGGGATTATTGTTGACTGTGTATAATATTGTTACATCTATACTTTATTATAACGACTCAGTGGAGTCCTTGATTGAATCATATATAGCTATCTACTGTTGTGGATGTAGATTCATCCTTGTGTTTTGTTATTTGATTTTGTGGAAGCCTTATAGAGAAAGGAACAGGCCTTCTGACCACGGATATTTGTAATAAATAATGAGTATAGATTTCCTGGGTATGTATTGCATTTCTTTGTGAAAGCTGTTTGAAAGTTTCGAAGCGGCTCAGTTGATTTCCTTGCTTGAAATGGGTATTCGATTTGCTTCACTTGTTTCATTCTGAATGTTTGCCATGAATGGCATAGATGGATTTATCAACCAATTTCATAGTACGTTGCTGTAGGGTTCAGTGGTTATGAGTACAAAACCATTAACAGTTTACAGTGTGAATATATAGATTTATACTGTTGTGAATTGGACGACTCTGAGGAGTCGATTGAATGATTCATTTTATTTTTGAGCCGAATAAAGTTAAGTTGTTGGTATTTTATGTGCCGGTGACTTAATGGAATAACATGTATTTCGATCTTGTTATTGCGATTGGAATTCCTTCGTGTTTCAGGGATTTTGAGGTACAGATTCTTAGGTGGACATGTACATCTTCAACCTGTACAAATTTGTGTAAAAAGGTTGGCAGAGTTCAGTCGGGTTCTTGGTTTGAAATCAGAGATTAATCTGTTCGTCTGATTCTTATTATGCTTCGTTGATGAACATCAGTATGAATTCATATGCATTTGCTTGAATTGTTACCTCCGTTTGAATCATTTGGAATTCTGGAAAGGTAGCTGGTACTTCTGTCTCTTTCTGAACTTGACTTTGGACACTGTCTTTGTCACTGTTGAGATCCTTGAGTATGGATGACTGTTTCGTGTTCTGACCTTGTTTGGGTAAGTCGCGAATATCACACTAAGACTTGCATGCGCCAAGGTAAGGATCGATTGGTTGTATTCATTTCTTTTACTTCAGTCCGATTTTGACTGAGCAAGAATAAGTATGCTATGTTCCTTTCCATTTATTCAGTCTGATTTGACTGAGCATGATTTGGAAATACTGTGTGGTCAACATAGCATAGTCCCTAGGAAACCTCAAATTGCTTATGCTATAGAGTTGTTGTTTACAACAATACGCTTGAAGTTTCTTGATTTCGAACTTGGTTCAAAAGCCTTAATGTGCTTAGAAGAATCTAGTATTGGACTTTAGGTTGATTTATGGATTGATTGATGTGTTAGCTGCTGTGCAGGAGTTTTGCTGTGTTTCTATTTCTTGATTTAGAACAGCGATCTTGCTTGTGGCTTGTTTAACTTGTTCATTTATATACTGGTTGAATGTTTTTATATGTAAAGATGGTACAGTGATGAACTTATGTGAAAGGAAGTATGAATGGATAGGTTCTTTCTCTTCCTTTATTTAATACTTGTTGATATTTATCTAACAGTGGGAAATTGTTTTGTAACATATTGGCGGAATTCCGAATTGTTATGTTGTTTCCCTTTTGGAAGAATGAAACGATCTGACCAATGTTGTGATTTTGGATTCAATGATTGTTGTGTACATTCGTTCCTTGATTCTTTTAATATTTGATGAAATATTAGAAAGTGATTAAGACTATTTGTAACAATGATAGAGTTACATATTTGTAATCATTCTGTATTACAAGGACATAGTCTGAATATGTTTACTTATTTGGATATTTGATCTCATTTAAACAGGGTGTTTAATGAAAAAAATTGATGGATTGCAATTATTTTAAAAGTTAGTGCTTATCATGCTCAGTTCATTGAACTGACTCATGTTGACTATTTTTGCAGATGGTTGCCGTAAGAGGTAAAAGCAATGCATATCTGACAGGCTGATCAGATTGTTTATTTGATTTATAATGAATTACAGCTTGATTTTATAGATGTACTATATGTGAAAAGATGTTTCTTTTCCGTTAAGCATTGTATCAAGTATGCTGTTGCAAAAAATGTAATTGTATAGTTTTGAAAGGAATGGAAATAAGTGTTTGATACTTATGTGTTGTATTCTATTTCTGAAAGTTGACCTTCTTCAGTTTATGTAACGAAGGGGCATTGTTATCATTGTATAATATCGATGCTTTTGTGATTGACAATGAAAGCTTGCAAGAAAATGAGATTGAATACTTATGAGTATTTAGAAGTTCTAATCTATTCTAGCGAAAGCAATATTGGAATTAAATATTTGTCTTTCTAGAAGATAGGTTAAAAGTGAGCCTAAAAGAGAACGTTAAACAAACTGGATTAAATTACCAATCCCTAGTCCTAAGTATGACAGGACAATATTAAATTGGATTCTTAATCATTTATATCTTTATACTAAAAAGTATGATATAAATTTAGTTAAGAGAACTGATATGCAAACAAATGGAGTTCAGAAGGCAATCTCAAGTAAAGGTTATGAGATATTTTCTGATTCTGTTGCTTTAGAATCAAGTGTATTCTAATGACTCCTTGATGAGAACTAACCATAATACCTCTACCATGTAATGGGTTTTATAGAGGAGGGTCATCTTAAGATGAAGAATCCAGGGATTTGGAAAGGCTAACCTTAGGGATAAGTCTTTAAAAGTAATTTAAACTCAAGTGCATAACGCTTGTTACTGAGTAGATCTTTTCGAGGCGGATTTAAAGGTTGACGACATAAGTCAACTGCAGAGTTGTACCTCCGAGAAGATTAGGATCTTCTCGAAGTTACAATAATGCAGATGACTTATGGCGACACCCTTTGCATTGATCGCTAAGATTTACACTTGATTTCGCACGAGTTACCCTGGGACCGATTAAGAACGTGGTCATGTTATAAGGCTGCCTCAGAGATTCGGGGTATCATGACACACTGGTTGAACTGTAAGGTTGAACCAGTATGTCATCATATCCCTAATCCTCGTGGGCATCCATATAACATTATCACCTTGTTAATCTACCTCCGAGTGATTCAGTTGTGAAAGGAAGGACTGACGGTAGTCAGTATAAGACATTCTATATAACATAAGAATGGGGTGAAGGACGTATTCCAGATTGACGAGTATGCCGTTAAGGAATACGAGACATGAACAGTATGTTTCAAATCTTTGGCCAAAGTATCGCAAGTTGTTGATTGCGTTGTCCTAATTCACCTAGTCTAAGGGATGAGATGCCGATGAATAATAGTAACAATTATTCAGTTAGATTCCTTGGACAGAGCATTCTGAATCCCAGATTAAGGAAGAGAACCGCAAGAGTAATGTGTTAAATAAAAACACCGACTCTTATTACTCATGAATAGATCGGTAGATTACCGAGTCATGGAATGAATAGATCGGAGGTACTCTGAGTCATTACAGCTGCATATGGTTGTCTGTTATATAAATGGTTATTTGAATTGTGAGTTCTAAATTATGTATTTGGAACCAGTATGCAATTATTCAAAAAAAAAAATGACTTGTTCTATTGTCTAAAATGAGGATGTTACAACATGGGAGCCCATTCCTCATTGACTGTAAATGCATTAAAATGGCATGGGGGACCTTACAGACCCATACCCTATCATTTTTGACCGAATTGGAGGAGAATGCGACCCATTCTGCATTAAATTTGGTCGCTAAAATGTCATTTCTAGCCATGGACACGTGTCAGAGCTGTTTCTTAACTTTATCTCTCCAGACTGAACCAAAATTCAAGATTGACCCTTGAATCATGTAGATAATTTTATAAGCTTTCCAATGATATAAAGAACGTGCAAATTTGAGCTCTGGATCGAAAGATATGGCGATCTGAAGATTTAGGGCACAAAACAGGCAAAAATGGGTTTTGAAATTTTTTCCCGCGCTCCGCCACCTGGACGACACGTGTTAGGCACTGATTGGATGAGAAATTCTCTCTCCTTCCCTTACCCGTGGGTTTTCCTTGAAATTTTTGAATTTTTGTAATTTTGGAAAATTTCCCATTTTTTCCCCACGTCCCCGCCACTTGGGACACATGGCATGATCTGGTTGGAGGACAGGGGCGCGGGGTCATCCTTTACCTTTTAGTTTTTTGGCCAAAACTTTTTCCAAATTCTCTAATTCCTCCCCGAGCTCCACACTCCCCTTCTCCTTAGGACACGTGTCCTCTTTTTATTGGCTCAGGCCAACACTTCAAACCTTGCCCTTTGAAATTTTGAACATTTTCCCTTGTGACATGTGGCATTTCCTGATTCGTCCACGGGCCTGCCGGATTTTCGCATCCCTCGCGTCCCTTTGGCCCAGTTTTCCCGAACTGTCTAGGAAAAATTCCTTCGATCTGCCCAATTCGGGCTTCCCTGTCCCTCTTTGAGGTGAAGACACATGGCGTTATTTGATTGGCTCTCGGCTCCTTCGGCTCTCTGCGTCCCTCGCGTCCCAATGTCCCAACTGTCCCAGTGCGAAAGTTCTCTATTTCAGCTTATCCAGGCGGTTCGCGTCCTTCGCGTCCTCGCGGCCCAGATGTCCCAGCTTGTTCAGCACAGTAGTTAGTCAATTTTGTTTTTACCTTCAGCCGGTTTGCCCTTTCGCGTCCCGTGCGTCCCCAAGGCCCGAATGTCCCTTTGCTGCGCGGACCGTCTGGCGGCCTTTCGGCCTATTCACGCCCTGACGTCCCAACTATCCCAAGGACTACCTAGACTAGGACTTAGCCGATTTTCATGATTTTTTCTGGCCCAAGCTTGTTTTTGCAACTTTTTCACCCTTTTTTAGAACTTTCTCTTTTCTTCTTGGACAAGAGAGTTAGAAAAAATCCAAGGGGACCCTAGAAACATGATTTTTTGCCTTGAATCAATCTATCTTGCTCGGGACCGAAGAATTTAATGCATGTTATCAAAATTTACCCTGGGGGGTGAATTTTGGATAACAGTAACTAGCCAACTTAACTTGACTATTTGTAATGTCGATTTCCATAGAGGCACAAATTCTCTATCATTTTCACAAAATGAAAACACATTAAAATGAATTTTTAAAACATAAATTTTTCTTTTTTAACCCTAAATTGACATGACTAACATCAGGCATACCAAACTAATGTTGGTTACCTTATAATTGGCATAGATCACCTTCCAGTACCATTTCACCTATATTTTCCCCATTTTGACCTAAACTCATTACAACCAAATACATTTTGGCCTTACCAACACTTATTATACCTTATCCACAAGCCTAAATTACCTATACCTTTCCTTAATCATGTTTAATAACTTGTTATTTACCTATACCTCAACCTTACCCATGCCATGACCTACATACCCTAACAGTAACTACCTGCTGTGACCTTTGAACTTATGTACTCATTATACCTTGCGATGATGTTACATGTGTGGAAAATCCTAATGACCTTACCTTTCCTATTGTTGTGTTGTTTATCCTGACCAAACCTTTGGTGTACTAGATCATACGTAAATGGTCCTGCACCTAACCTAAGTTGTATTTCTGGACCATTTCATGTACCCTGGATACCTGAATCACTTCAACCTCGTTTGGATAAACCTATCGACCTTGGACAATGTAGAGTTTACAAACTCTTCTAACTGGTACTACATCATAGTCTATACGTGTGTGTGCATTCGATTTCCATTACCTATTACCCTATTTTACCATCACCCATTACCCAAAGTTCCCATAGCCTTATCCTTAACCCACTTACCTTCACTTTCATCACTTAAACATTTATCAAACCACTCAATGACTCCTTAAACGTCATCAGTTCTTGGTTTAAGGGGGATTACCTCCATCCACACTTGGGGAAATCTAACCTCCTTTCATACCTGGAACATCAATTTCCTATTTTTTTCAGTGTCGTTTACAAATACAAGCTACACAACAAAAAGGATCAAAATGTAGACACCAAAATTGGGTCATACTCCCTTAAAATCTCATTAATTAAACTAACCATATCTCATAGTGCACATGATGATTAAATTAAGTATATTAATTAAATTAATTAATATCCTCACTTAACCACCTCACCTAGCCACCTCACTCAATGACCTATTCAAACCTCATTAATGACCTAATACTGAGTCTAAACTTATCCTAACTAACTAGGACTTAGTCTAAACCCAGACTTAACTCCTATTAATAAACCTAAAAGGACTCCCACTTATCTTTCCATGATCTATCACTAAAGACTTGGAAAAAGATTAGAGATTATGCCAAAAATAGCAACAATGTGGCTATTTTTGGCCAACCTAGATATTCCCACCTTGAGCGATTCTAGTTATATCTCAACCAATTGCTGGTAACCTAAATCTTTCCAGTTAGGTTAAATATGTTTCCAAAAGCCTTTTCCTAGGTTGGTCAATTCATTTAGGATCTCATTCTTCCAAAGACTTAGGACACTTGAATTTATTTAGCACTCAGGAAAAAGAAGACAGACGGCAGCACTACCAACATTGATCACCATTCATCATCCTCTTCACGATCACATATTCACAACAGAGAAGCATAGAGTTCTAAAATTCTGTGACACAAATACAATGACTCTTCTCTCCGGATCTCTACTAATTCTATCTTCATCACCTATGTCATCCAATATATTTTTCAGTAAGTATTTAACATCTCTACATTGAATCTCTAGTTTCCTTGTGTAGATTCATTTATTCATTTTTGTAGTCTATTTCTCTTCACACCCATATACTTCCTTCCTTTCATCAATCCATTACCTAATCATACCTAGAATTTTCACCCATTTTCACCCTTTCCTAATCATCTATGATTCCTCCGAACCATTTTATGACCTCACCCTCACCATTTCTGACCTCTATGAAATCATAGGGAGTCTAAAAAACCAATTTTAACAACTTTCATCATATCATCTATTCTATCATTCAGTTTGCTAGAGGTTGAGCTTGGTCAATCAAATCAAACCCCTCTTCCATCTTATCATTCACATTTCTTAAGGTTGATTTTAACTTGATCTTGAATTTAACTCTCTTCCATCTTAGCATTCACATTGTTTAAATATTTCAAACCCCTCTTCCATCTTAGAATTAAATTTTCTAATGGTTGAGTGATCTATCACACCTCTATTCATTCCTTCCCTCTTTTAAAAATGGTGGGAAAAAGACACTAAGGCTATAGTCTCTTCAAAATAGATGAAAGAAATCCTTTCCATATTAACTCTAAAGATGTAGATGAAAATAATCTTGAGGATCAACAAAATAACATTTATTTTGAGGAACAATCCCAAAAAAAAATTCTTTTATTAAGAAATAAGGACCAATTTTTTCTTCAGCTTCTCGAGATGGGAGAAAAAATACCTCTAGAATTTGACGAGGACATTTTGAAAACCATACTAGGTCAACCTAAGTCTACAAATGATATACCATCCAAATCAAATAACAATGATAATGCTAGACCAAGAAAAATTAATTCCAATGATAAAGGTAAATCTAGTGCTTTAGACCCTAACCCAAATCAGGCCTTGATCGATCAAAGAAATGCAATAGAAAAATAATTGGTCTCATATCTTTCAAAGTCACTAATGACACAAATGAAAAAGAATCAAAGAAGAATAGTGATGAGCCATCTAAAAACCATACTACAAAAAATAAAGAGAACAAAAATTTTAGGAATGATAATTCTTCCTTCATCCCACAAAATAATCCACCATTTACTTGAGAATGGAAAATGATGAAAGACATAATTTTAGGCATTTAACACTAATGAAAACTATTCAACTTTGATGAATTGTATCCCTATCCTTTTGGTAAGGAAATATTACACATACCCTTCCCAAAATATCTTGAGACGCCAAAATTTGAAAAATATAAGGGTATGAACAACCCATGAGAGCATATTAAGGAATGTTTCATGACATGCTCAAAAGTGACATATAATGATATATTTATACTATGTCTCTTCCCTAGAAGTCTTTGAGGAAAATATTTGGATTGGTTCCTACACCTTCCAAAGGGATCAATAACTACTTTTTTGGACCTCTCAGAGAAAATTTTCAAACCCTTTTCCTTCAACCTTGATGATGATTTCACCATAATGGATTTGTGCAAGGAAAAACAATGATTAAAAGAAAAAAATTACACAATTTTTATAGCAATGGAGAGGAACTGCAAGTTGGTTCTCATATTCCATTCCAGATAAAAAAATAACGAATTAACTTTCCACATGTAGATGCACTCCCTCAACAACTTTGAGTAATTTATTGAAAAAGGGACCCCAATTAAAAATGCCCTCATTATCAAAGGCTTGATCAAATCTCATTCCAAAGAAAATCACACCAATACCAATAATAATAACAAAATTCATTTAGATGAAACTAAACATATCAATAGAAACCATAATTTTTTTGATGGAAATGTCACGAGTAACTTCCAAAATATTCAACCAAAGTGAAACGACCCACCATTATTCCAAGAAGAGAGTCTGCCCTCCTCGTGATAGAAAATGATGACAATTTATACCATTGGGAGAGACTCTTTTGAGTTTCTTATGCCAACTAGAAAGTGACAATATGTTCACATAACCCATCACAAAACCTTTTGTTGAAGGGGAACCTAATCCTTCTTGGTATAAACCTAATACCTATTATGATTTTCATTGCATTGATGGCTATCAAAGAGATACATGTGTGTGAGTTTGTCATTAGATCCAAGACCTCATTGATAATGGAGATATAGTGGTTGAAAACCCTACACTAAAGAAAATACCCACTAATAATATAAAGGTAGTTTCCAATCCTTTCCCTCAACATGGTAGAAATAGCAAATATACATAACAGGGCCAATCCTCAAACAATGTCAATTTCAACTCAATAATTTCATTTGTTGAATAAATGTCTCCTACTATTACTACCATAAAATTACAGCCCCATAATAATTTGGTGGCCACACAATAGAAGAAAAATTGGGTGACCGTAGCAAACCAACCATATACTTTTTCCATTATGCCTCAAGTTATAAATCCCACAGTTCTAAGTAACCGAAAGTCAACATTTAACACCAAATCTTCCACTTCCAATCCAGATGACCTAGTAAACTAGTTAATCAAAAAACCTACCCATATATCCCTCATGGAGTTATTGAAAGTGTCTCCTAACTTTTAGGATATTTTCAATTTTTCTCTCCATGAGGCACGTGTTCCTGAGAAACTTAAAATTCAGCAATTCCAAGCCTTAATTTTTACTTGTTCACTTGATTCCATCCCTTGATTCCATTGTACTTGTTCACTTGTGTTATGCTTGCTACAGTTCTAGATACATACTTTCCTACATCATTGTGTGTGTTTAAAACCAAAAACTCTACAAAGATTGAAATATGTTCAAAAAACCTAAAAATATTCAAATATGTTTCATAAAAAACCGTTCAAATATGTTTTAAAATAAAAAACATTCAAAAATGTTCAAAAACTAAAAAAATAGAATAAAACTAGATAAAAACCAAAACCAAAATATTCAAAAAGTAAAAAAATTCAGAAAATGTTTGACAAAATCTCAACAACTAAATAACAAAGTTCACCAATATCTTCATTGGATATCAATCCTACTGATCATTCCATATCATCTCATGATAATCACTTTCCTTTCTCATGGTGTACATCTATGCTCGTGGAAAAACAATCAGTTAACCTTTCGTAATATAAATTTACCTGGGGCACACTTGGGTTAAATTTAATGCAAATAAAATAAATCCTCTTTCATTTCTAATATATCACTTGGGGGCATTCATATCTATCTATTATTCACTGTGGAACACATTAGGTGTGTCTTTAAACATCGTTTTTGCACATTGTGTTGCATTTTTATTTTCTATTAGCTTCAAATATATATATTTTACAATATTAGAATGTTACATATCTATTATGATTGAATTATTATTTTTTCAGAATATTAGTTTGTGACTTACCTTGTTTGTTGCAAACATGGTTAAGACTTGTTTTACACCTTTTAAATTACATTGTGTTTAAGGATATAGCTAGACATATCAAATTTCTATGTATTTAGGATTTTTTTGTACTTTTTATTGTAGACCAATTGCAGATGAATTATCAACACTTCAGATCATATATAACTTTAGTGTAGTTAATTCCTATTCATATTGGGTTTGTTTAGTAAGTTTATTTTTTAGAATTATGTTGTCTTCCTGGTTTATTAGATAATACATAATGTGTTTTACTTGTTTAGTATGTGTGTGCTAGATTTATTTATGTTTTTTTCAATTGCATGTAATTTTTGGTCATAACATGTTTACCTTCATCACATATATATCATAAATCATCATCCATATATCATCACAAATCATAAATCAAAGCTAATCTATAAACATGGAAACTAAGATATGTGTAACATCATCATATATACATGATAAAACAAAATAAAAATCATCATATATTCTAAAATCATGCCATCATATGAAAATAAAACATCTCAACATCATATGAGGTGTCAAATGTCCATCATATAAATAAAAATTAAAGTTCCCATGTACATTTTATCTCAAAAAAATCATATAAATTTTGGTGTGCTATTATAGGCATCGATCTACAAAAGATGTTCCTTCATCATGAGGTATATACAAACATATACATACAATATATCATCAAAATATAAGTCATCATTGACTCTCTCCTACACTAGGACTTCCTGGTCTATCCCTAGGCGGGGGAATTTACACTGACTTCAATGAAATCGATGGCCAATGTGACCTCATAGATCAAATGTCTGATCTCTAACTATAATTCGGTGCTCTCTGACCCTCAACTACTATGACCCCATACAATGATCTATAATAACTTGCCTCAGTAGATGCAACAAAAATATTTGGTAGCACATTGCCAATGCTACATGTTGCCACCACATGGAATATAACATCTCTCTCTGTTGTCACAAAACATAACTATAAGCTAAGTTGATCCCTCTCATCAGTACTCTATTGCACCTACTATCTTAGGCCATCCTTCTCATCTTCCCTTTGGTCCACCTTTCTCTTGACGGTACACATGGTGATGAATGAAACATCACCCCTTCATACATTTGTATCCCTCTTTGTCTGTAATATGTCCATTGATGTCCCACCTAATAATCTTGGAGTTGGTACCTATAGTATTACATGTGTTCTTACTACTCCATCTCCTCCACCCCCTCCCTCTATAACCTCAACACCTTGACTAGGTGGCCTCTATGGTGATGGTAACATCTGTAAAGATACTTGTTTTAGTACCTACATCTATATAATCAGTACCTGTGTTATAACTTGCAATGGTATCTTATCTACCTGACTTGGTACTACATGTGAACGTAGTTTTTATACATATTCCATATGAGTATGTTTTGCATGCACTTGTAATACCTATATTTGTGTCCCCTACGCCATGTTCACCTAAAATTTCTATGTAACATGTACTTTTACCAATGGCCCATGGGCCACATGACCCTATACCTATACTAGTGGCCCCTAATCCACTTGAACTTATGGAGTTTTTACAACCTGGTCCTCCACATCTACCTCCACCTCTTCCTGACACAACCTACCTATATCCCTCCTTTGTTGTGTCCCACCCACTTTTGTTGTTTCTATACCTATGTCTATCACTTCATGTAGAATAATAATCCACCTCAGTATGATCATTACATACCATGCAACATATTCAAGAGTGATACCTATATCCACAATTTGCGCATGGACATTGCAAGCTTGTGGAATGATACCAAAGAAACTCTACCTAGTATATCATGCTCTAACATGTTACCAAAAGTCCACTGTCTCTCGTTCTACTTGCACCTACCACTGATCAAGGCCTGTGATATCATGTATAACCACGAGTTATCTCTAATTTCTTTCCACTCTGTACATTTCCATAATGTGACTATGAACTCTAATGATGAAGTGATCTACCTACTCCATGGATATCTCAATTCTATATTACCCCCACTGATATAACATGTATGGTATCCAAATCACCATATGGAGTTATAGATCATCAAACACCCACCAATAGAATTCAATATCCCCCATGTGACCCCTTTGACATGCATCTATTGTCTCCCATCCAAAATATTAGGGATAATCAAGTTGTGTATCCTTAAAATGCCAGTTGGTCACCCACTTGGGATAAGGTCCCAGGCCCATATCTGTAGTAGAGTGGCTGATCTCAAACTCTACATACCTCTATAAACAATGAGATGCAATTATCAGTATAACTACATAAGGATGCACTAACCCATGAAAAATACCTCATCCTCTATCACTCATGTCACAAAACATATCAATCCTAACTAAGAAAATTTCCTAGTGTTATCAAGAAAAAATAGCCACAGATAAGAGCCATCAAGTATATTAGTAAAAGATATACCATTCTTTCGTCCCTACACCTGTATATGTGCATTGTCATCCCCTCTCAAGGTATATCCTATAACCTAAATAAGTTCCATATGTGCCCATAAATCCATGTGGAATCTCCATCAAAATCCACTAGGCTACCTTGTATCAACACCCTCAAGATCTAATACACATCCTCTATAGTAATTATCATCTCCCCAGTAGGAAATATAAATGTTTGAATCTCACTATGTCATCTCTCGACCAACACAGTCAGTAGACAATGATCCCAGATGATATGTGGTAGATGAGAAATGTAGGTTGGCCTCATCACCTCTAATAATGAGACTAATTGTTGTTCCTGACAATGTGTAAATCTCCTCTCACATGATCACAATCAATTGTGATGCTCCCGCAATCTAAAGATCATGGCCTCTCCTGTAAATCATCCCAAAAAATAGTTAGCACTAATTTTACCCTATCTTAACCTTCTAAATTTCTTCTAAAAAACACTTTTTAATGCTAGTGCACCCTCTACTATGCTAGCACACCCTCTATTACGCAAGCATACCCTCTTATACGTTAGCATACCTTCTGCTACACCAGCGCATGCACTTATATGCTAGCGCATTCATGTTAGTGCACCTAGTTGAACGCTAGGACACTCACTTCAATGTTCATGCTCTCACTAGCACACTAATGAGTTAAACATGCTAATACATTATACCTTTAATTATTATGCTCTCAATAGAATGCTAGCTCATACACTTGAACAGTAGTCCATTCCCTGGGCTACACTAGTGTACTCAAGTACATGCGCTAGTGTTAAAAACAAAATTTATTCTACCTAAAAATAGAAATAAATACTTCAAAAATTAAATATTTTGGAGCTATTTACTGACGGACCCTCATATGGCCTCCGCCCAATCTCTCGAACATGTTCTACACAATGTTTCCTCTACGATCGGTGAGTCATCTCTCTAAATTATGAGGGCTCAAAATTCACTCAACTAGCAAAAATAATCTACCCGAAAAAATGATTCATGATGATTATTAACCCTCCCACCCTTCTATTTATACCCTTTAAAACCCTAATTCTTCTAAATTTGTCCTTTGTGACCATGAACACTAATTTTTCTTCATCATTACTCTATACTTTTTTCTACAAATTCTTCTCTCTTCTCTCACGTGCTTGACTCACGTTCCAGCATGATGATTAATTGTTTATAGGGGAATTTTCCTCCATTAATATTGTATTGTTTGGGCACAATAATGATTTCCTAGGGAAAATCAGGTGTACCAAACACACTACTTCCTTCCTTTATATCCAAATTTTCCAAAAAAATATATATTCTCAAAAATTCAAACAAAAATTACAAAATTATAAAAATCACAAAAAAAAAAAATTTAAACAAAAATCCTATAATTTTTTTTTTCAAAACCTCAAAAAATCAATGCAATCTTTATAAAATTATACTTTTATCTACTACCTTAGTGATCATTCCATTTTTATGGCTATCACAATACATTGTTTCCTTTGCGATATAACTTTTCTTGGGAAATTTTGTTTGCATTCCCTTTCAAGAAATTAATAAGTTTATTACTTAGGGGAAATAATCCTTTTCAAACCTCGGATCAATCTTCAATGTGGATCCCACAAGAGTATGTTTAGGAGTATCTAGGATCACTCTGCTCTTCAGTCAGATCCTATCCTCATGCATTTAAGTTTAGTGGTTAGGGGAATCTGTATCTTCTTAATCATCATTGTTGTACGTATTAGGGACATAACTAATTATCTTCTTTTGAAAGTTGTGTTGCATTTTATATATTACTCTTTATTAACCAATTACATGTATTTCTTTATCATCTTGGATTCTTAATATCCATGGTGTATACTTTTATGATGTATATTGGTTTTTTTTCATTTTTCTATTTTCTTTAATGTGTTTGGGTTAAACATCTTTATTACTTCATAATCATGGTGAAAAATCTATTATACAAAAAAAAGGTTTCTCTAAATTTTACTCTCTAAATGATGTTCATGCTATGAGCACAATCCTTTCTCTTGTCCTTCAACATCCTTATCTTCTTCCTATCAAGAAATTCTCCACTACTTTATCGCATCATCCACCCGCTTAAGGGGGAATTCCTTTACCATTTTACTTGTTGGGACATCCAAATGCTTCAATTCCTTTCTACTCACTAAGTTTTCATGTTTCCCCTATCTTTAAAATGATATTAATTTTTAATAACACTCTAAAGAGGGGAAAATGTAAACACCCTAAAAATACATACATATTTCTATCCTAGTTCCATCCAATTAGAATTAAATAAATTAGTTCTATCCTACTAGAATACATACCTTTGGAATCAATTAAATTATTTCCATCATTCAAATAATAACCCTTTATAATTAATTAATTTAATTCTAACATGCTCTAAGAATTAATTAGATTAATTCCTAACACCCTTTAGATAATTTAATTAGACATTTATTTAATTAAATGGTTAATTATCCTCTCACAATTTATAACTAATAAAATTAGTTATTTAAATAATCCTCTTTATCTACTCACACTCCACTCCAATCCACTTCTAGAAACCTATAATGATGGGGCCAAAAAAATGCAAGTACAACCATCTTCCCTCATAAAATCAAAATCAACATTGGCAGTCCAAAGCTACAACTACATAGACCATATCCTCTTACTATTTTAGAAAATTATAATTATGATCATGGATATCATTCAAAATATGATCCACTTCTCATGGGCTCGCCCTCATGTATAAAATTATGGCTATTCCTTTATAATTTATCCTTGGAAGCATATGTAATTTATAGCCAACTTCTTCCAAATTTACCACCCACATCCTTGTGTCTTATAATATCGTAGAATTTTCATCCTTAATTTTGATAAAAATCAAGAGTACCCATAATCCTTTACACAACAAGATTCTACAAGTCCAAGTTCTTCACAATCTTATTTGAGGTTTGTAAGGAAAATATCAAAAGAAAGGTATTCCGATTTATTTGTTTCTTTCAACTTCTGCTAGTATTTTCACTACTCATAGTCATCGAGGAGGTTATATTTAGATATTCTTCGGTTGGGATAGTGCATTAATAGTGGCTTTAGCCTCAACTTGGGGCTTAGTAGGCTTATTCTTGAAAGTATTTTTAACTTGGAATTTAGCATGAGATTTAGTATAGGTTTGATCAGCATATTTGATTTTTCCCAGGGAAAGTAGTTTTTCCTCATGATCTTTAAGGATATGACATAAGTGATAAAAGGAACAAAAGGTGTCAAAGATGAAACACTCTTGGATAGGAGGTAAAATAATTTGTAGAAATATATATTATAATTTAGAATCAGATAGGATATTTTTCATTTTAGTAAGATTAGTCTTATAATGCATAACATAGTCACTACGGTGCTCATTAGGTCTTTTTTTCATTTTAGCCATTTGTATATAATATATTTTAGTTCCAATATTAATTAAAATGTGCTAAAATTTTATTTTCTAATAGAGTAAAAAATCACACAAAATCAATAGGAAAATCACAAAACCATTTCAATGCATAATTTAGTACGCTTCGAGGAAACAATGTCATTAACAATGTATCATTGAAAGAATAATCTAAGAAAGAAACATGAAATGATCTAAGATTCTCCTGTGGATCTTATTCATCGGTGAAAAGAGGAAGCTTAGGTGAAACAAAACTATGAGGAAGGGTATAAGAGGAAACCTAAGGTGTAAGAGGAGTGTGTAAAATAAGTGAAGAATATATAGAAGAAGAATGGATGGTGGTACCTTGTTATAACTGAAGAAATTGGGCTTGTAGATCATGCACAAAGGATTATAAGGAATAGGTTATAGAAAAAGAAATAGGTTGAATATGAGAGATGAGAGTAGAATAAAAATAAGTTCTATACATAGGAATGGAAACATTAAGGCTAGATTTACCCATTGAGGTGTGGGAAGAATAACTAGGCATGGAAGATATCGGTACCATGGAGGTGAAAAGAGTAGAAATGGGAGTAGAAGAATCCTAGACCCATTATGATTCCAAATGAGTGATAGATAAGAATAGATCCAAAATTTGAGTTTTAGAAGATAGGTATTCATTTGGATCATGTGAATGCTTTGTAATAAATGTATATATAAGAGATTTTATAACACCTTGATTTTTGTAAGTTATCATGGTAATTACCATTCATGATGTTGTAACTACAGAAATGAAGATAAATATGTTAAGACACATCTTTTTATCTTAGAGGAATGTGTTGTTGATTTGGACCCTTGTTTGCTATAACTTGATACTTGGGACAGAAGTTATTATTGCTTGTGTGATTGCTAATGAGACAACAGACTTGTCATTTGCTTGATGAAATCTATTCGCTGATTGAAAACACACCTTGAATCAATTCCATTGATCCAAGGTATGTTGTGGCCTTCTTATGATCTCTTTGTCGATTTACTTTTAAACCAGAATGAAGGTTGATATAAATGTTGCAAAACCTGATTTCAGGTATGACTATCTGGTATGTAGATGCCAATGAAAAAGGTTCGGTTCTCAAACCACACACCGTTGTAACACTAGACAATGTAAGACGATAAGGGCCTGGATGCAAGTGGCACAGGTATGTGGAACTTAGGACGAAATGTCCTACTTAATGTTGAATATGACTGTCAGCCGAAAGGACTTGATATGGAAACTAGTTAATTAAATATTAGGGGATTAAACCCTAACCTACCCCTAAGTTTTATCTTATACCCTAACTACTATCCTATATGGATTTTAGATTTCATAAGGGAGAAAATAGATATAAATTCAATTAACCTAGGAACTAGGCGAATGACCTAGATATGGACTATTAAAATACTAAACTAATCCTAACCTAAGGAAGGGGACGCATAGACCCATGTGGATGGGAAGGATAAGGAGGAAAGGTAAGAAATTTAACGGGATAGTAAATGAAGTCCTTACATGTACAACGCCAAGTTTGGAGGGAACAAAGAAAAGTGGGAGGCGTCCAACTAGCTTAGAAATTAAATGGAATTTATATGCAAATTTGAAATTTGGAAACTCACCAACCTGAGTCGGTGGTGGCATGAGGAATGAGGAAAGACAGTGCATTCAATGCATTAATTATCTTGGACTTAGCGACCAGCTCGCCTTGGAAAGAGGATAGAGGAAAAAGGAAAATTGTTTGTTGCTGTGTGCATTTGGATTTTAGTTGCTCTGCATTTTGTTTCTCCCTGGTTCTGTCGAACCAGCTGTGTTTTGATTATTATCTCTATTCTTTGGAAAAACAAAGGCTATTCTTGAGCCTGTGGAAGTTAGTGACTGGTTGGGAAGCCTGACCAAGGACATCATGGAGAGAAACAACTCCAGTGGGCATGGTTTTCTATGAGCCACAAGAAAAATTAACAGGCATGTTAAGCCCTTCTCCTTAAACCGCTTGCTTTTGTTTAATAGTCTCATTAAAACAACCCTGCTCTTATGATGGGGGTTTTGGTTATTTGATTTGGCTGTTACGTTGAGATGATTTTGAGTTGAGTCATTTTATTTTTCTATATATGGCTTGAGCATTCTTTGAATAATGAGTAAGTTGAATACACTATCCTTGCTGTGTGGTTCATTTCGGCAATGTTGGGTATTCGCTTTATTACCATTTTGGGTTGTGCTAATAAATACATTAGCTAAATGAATATCACTTATGAGTTCTGAGCATTCTTGTGAAAATGAAAAGATGAGATGATTTGTATGTCTTGTTGAAACTATCCTTAAAATAATGAACACGACTTGGGTATTCTTGGGTGTTTGAAGAAAATGATTGTTCTTCTTATTGAAATCATTAATGAATTATGTTTTCTCTTTGCTGCTTCGAAATTTGAAGGTAATGGGAAAGAGGATTTTATTGTGCATTTTGGATGCGGTTTGATCTTCTAGTCTGAACTGTCATCATGAAAATGAACATGGCTTAGTGTTTCTATGCAAATGAATGAATCAAATGAGATTTGGCTTGCTGTTGAGATTGTTTTTACTGTACCTTGCTTGCACATCTATTACCCTATGCGGGTTTGCATTGATAAAGGCATTGTTATGCGAATATTGTATTTCTGAGTTCAGTGTGTGGAAACGTTTGGGAAAAACAAAGTTGTGGTGATATAATTAGACTATTATGCGAGTTATAATTCCTTGATGTTTTTCATTGCATAAAACACGGGTTCCCTGGGACAGTAAGGTTATTGTAGCATCTTACTTTGCTGTACTAATTTGATGTGGTATTCTGCCTGCTGGTTCTTGGTATTCATATAGGACTGTTTGGAAGGAAGTTTTAATCTGACGAGGAACAAAAAATTAGTCTATATAATAGACTGAGTAGAGCATGCAAATTATATTGTGTCTTGCTGAACTCAAGGATAAATATATATATATATATATATATATATATATATATATATATATATTTAAGGATTGTGGGCCTTTCATCATTTTCATTAAGAACAGAATATGAATGGAATTATTCTTTGTTGTTGGAAAGTGAAAACTCTCATTACTAGGATGAAAGTGTGACTGGTTGTAGTCACTGTACACTCTTGCATGTTATAAAGATGTGAATTTCTGTAGAGTGAAATGTTTAAAAGGAAATTATAACGTTGTAGGTCCTTTTGGTACTAATGTTTATAGACCAGTTGCAATGAACTCTGGTCAACTTTTTGGAAAGGTAATAGTAGTTTTCAATTACTGAATATACTACTCTGAATGAATTATACTATTGGAATATGTCTGCTCTAAATAAGAGGTATTTGGATAGACAGTAAGAAGAGGTGATATGATCTTGCTCCCTTATATTCGATTATTGATTTTCGTTTATTTCTCTTTGGACTGTTATCATTGATTGATATCACGTTTGGATTAAAAACTTCTAGTACATCTATGAGGAAAAGAAAGAGAGTGTGAATGGATAATTTGAATTAATGATCATTTTTCTCTCATACAGTTGGAAATTTATAATTGTTATGGAATGAATTTCGTACTGCTTGGGTTAAGCATTTGTATTTAATTGTTGTTTGCTTGTTCTCTTCAGCGTTTGATTGCTTGAAATCAGATGAGTTGTATGAAAGAAGGGACAATAATTTGGTTTAGATTTTAGTTAAGATCTATCTTTTGAATTCACAACTATTGTAAGAGAATGGAATTGATAGCATTTATGTTAGAACAACAGTTGCATAATTGTGTTTTTAGTTCTTACAAATGTTTGTAATCTGGAACTGTTGAAGGAAATTACTTCTTGTAATAATTATTTGGGAAAGAGGGCAGTAATCCTTTGTCTGATTAGGAGGGTTATTGGATGATTGAGTTGATATGTTGTTCATAATTTTTGGTATTTAATTATTGAATGATGTTCATATTAACATTTCATAAAAGCAGGGTTCTTTTATTGAGACAGTTAATTAAAAGCACCTCATTTTAAAGACAAGTGCTTAATATGCTCAGTTCAATGAACTGACCCGTGCAAGTAATTTTGCAGATGAAACTTGAGTATAAATGAAGACATGGTTGTTTTCCGATACTTCTTTGATTAACTGAAGATGGATTGTATTGATAGCTATTACTCCTCCATGAGGAAATGAGAAAGGAAGAAGTTACATTCTTCTATCTTTATGAGTTGTAATGTTGTTTGATATAAACAAAGTCCAGTTGTTTGGACTGGAAAATGTATAGATTGTAAATCTGATGGATGAATACAAGTAAAAGTGTGATATTTTCAATAACTGTATCAGTTTGATATTGTTGAATAAGTTTGAGAATATAACATTATTCCTTGACTTGGAATTATTCAAATGTTAA
This sequence comes from Taxus chinensis, assembly GCA_019776745.2. NCBI lineage: Eukaryota > Viridiplantae > Streptophyta > Pinopsida > Cupressales > Taxaceae > Taxus > Taxus chinensis. The sequence goes on from CM034148.1 coordinate 389,048,629, forward strand.
TGGATGAATTTAAAAGGAAATAACATCTATTCTTTACCTGAATGCAACTTTTACGTTGAAATGTGCAATTAGTTCATACTTGGGTTAAGATGAATTTTGAATTGACATTAAAAAGATTTAGATAAACATGAAATCCTAATTGGAAGGTATTCGGGATTAGTTTGAAAGCTAAGGGATATCAAATAACTTAGGGGCAGCCAAACCTTGTATTCGGACTCCGTTAATAGCCTCGAATGTTTAAATTCAGAAAATAAAGATATGGGAAATCATATCTATTGTTAACAGACCTTAACTAAGTAAGGTTAAGGAGGATAAATGAATAAATTCATTTAGAATTAGACCTCATTTAAATGACGTCTAATAAGATGGAATTCTGAATTTGTTTACAGTTGTGGAAAACTTGGTTAAGTTTAATAGGTTAAACTTAGTAAGTTTATCGATAATGGACTGATTAGTCCAAAGAATAAGAAAGTAACCAAGAAGTGAATATGCAACCCTTCGGTATGAAGGAGGAGATGTGTATTAAGCTAGAAGATGGATTAAGTCTCTCTTAGCTACATACAACTGTAACAAGAACAAGGATAAAGGATCAGCATGGCTGCTGAAAGTTGATCTTAAATACTAAGATTATAACCAATCACAATTGAGCTGGATGTGTACCCTCGATGAGAGGATTCCATAGGACATTGACATACGCCAGCTACAATATGGTGTCTTCGTGAAGGCGGGGCCTTCATGACGACACAATGTTATAGCTGACATATTACAATGCCCTCCCGAATTAAATCATCAAGTTTACATAAGTTGGATACTAAGTTCTTGGCTGGGGATAGGAATGTGATCACGTATACAGAGTGACTCCGGAGGACTAAAGGTAACTAGACACACATGGAGTCATCTAGGAATGACACCGTATGTCTGCGTATCTTTAGTTACCATGAGTAACTTCCTATACTCGTTCATATTGCTAGTTGGGGTTAGAGTTTGACCTTAAATGGAAGGACTGGTAGAGACCAGGAAAGACCATTCTAGATAACAGATGAAGTGAGGTGAAGGACGTATTCCATTGGTGTGTATCACATCTAGGAATATGATCATGCAAAGCATGTGAAAATCTTTGGCCAAAGTATCGCAAGTGTTGGTTGCGTTGTCCTAATCACCTAGTTTAAGATGCAGGATGTCAGATGAATATCAGTAACAGATATTCAAATAGGCTTCTTAAATGGATCACTTTGATAACCGGAAATGGTAAAAGAACCCTGTATATTCATTATACTATGCATGAATTAACATGAAGGATCGGTAAGTCACCGAGTCATGAAATGAGAGATCGCTGAAACTCTGAGCCATAAAGTGGGAGGTCGGTAGTTCTTCGAGTCATTTACAGCAGCATATGGTATCTGTTATATGATTGAATGGCACTGAATGTGTGTTCCATATTGCAAATATGTGAACAGAGAACATTAGTTTTAAAAGGAAATTGTGTGATCCAAACTGCATTAATTGGACAGAGAACAATTATTAAAACTTGAACATGTGTTTGAATTATATAATTCATAACAGGGAACGTTGTATAAAAAAAATAAAAAAAATTCCCTTGTTCTAGTATCTTAAAATGGGGATGTTACATCTTGGTATCAGAGCTGAAGGTTGCAGCTCTTGGACCTAATGAGTCCATAATTTAATAAGGTTTACATTTTCTTATTGAACAGAAAATGGTCAGAACAAGAAGAAATGCTGCGAACAACCCGTTACCGGGTGGAGAAGCAGCTACTGCTCAAAAGCTGGATGAAATCCTTGCTGCCCTACTAGACACGAGAGATTGTTTGACTATTTTGGAACAGCAGTCAATGGGCAATGAAGAGGAGGAAGAAGAAGCTGATATAAATGATCAGCCACCTCCTGTGGACAACACCAATGGAGGGAATCTAGGTGTTGATAATAGTAATGTGAATGCTCCTAATCATCCTAAAAATAAAAGGGCAAGATTAGTAGCTGAACTTACAAATGACATAAAGAGAATAAGTCCTCCAAAGTTTGATGGAACAACCCTTGGGGATGGAGCTGAGAATTGGCTCAGTGAAATGGAGAAGTACTTTGCAATAAGAAACTTCTCCGAGGAGACCAAAGCGATATGGGGAGCATATCAGCTTTCTCATGAAGCATCATCATGGTGGGACAACCGTAAGGTTGAGTTGAATATTGTCGAATCAGACATAACTTGGGATCAATTTAAGGGTTACTTTAGGCAACGGTGGCTACCTCAACTCTATTTTGATAGGAAAATGACTGAATTTCAGAACTGGTCACAAGGAAGGCTGACGGTGATAGAATACTGGGAAGGGTTTACTAAACTCCTTAAGTATGTGCCGCAGTACCAAGCTGATGAGAATTTTAGAATACGAAAGTTCATAATGGGACTAAATCCCATCATTGGTGGTGAAGTGGATGTCCACGGTCCAACCACCATGGAAGGAGTTGTCAAAAAGGCAATAAGACAGGAACAAAAATTGAGAGCAATTTCTGCTCATAGGGAAGAGATAAGGAAGAAGATTCCCAATTCTTCTTCATCTCTCGCACCCAAAAGGGGGCCTTGGAAAAGGTTTGGTGTGAAAAAAAAAATTGTTGTAGATAACAACAAGAAATCTGTAATGAACAAACCTGTAAATAGTGTGTGGAACAACTTCACAAAAGTTAGTGGCAATGAACAAAAGTCCTATGGGAGCCAGAATGATAACTTCAAAGCTGGTAACAAATTTGAGCCTAGGAAAGGGCCAGTTGGAGGATGCTTCAACTATGGAAAGGACCATTACGTGAGTCATTGTCCTCTGAAAAAGGATGTTCGCGATCAACAGCATAGGATACACACTGCGGTGGCTAACAGATAAGTTGAAAAGCAAGTTACGCCTATAGAAGTTCGGGTAAGTTATTCGGTACACCTGTAGTCATAATTTTTGATACTGGAGCCACTGAATGCTTTATTTCTACTAAACTTGCAATGAAATTAAAAAGAAAGGCTGAATGAATGGATAAGACATGGACAGTGCATTATGGGAATAATGTTGTCCATACAGTCGAAATGTGCCTTTTTGGGGCAATTCTTGACTTGCCCAGTTTCTCCACCGAAGTTGACCTGTATGTCACTCCTTTAGGATCATATGATATCATTATTGGAGTTAACTGGTTGGCAGAACATAAGGCAAAGGTCGACTGTTATGAAAAACAAATTTGTTGTTTTGACGACCTGCAGAAAGCAGCAGTCATTCAAGGTGTAAAGCGTGAAGTTACAGTTAGGAAACTAACAGCTATGCAACTAAAAAGGGCTAAAAATAGAGGCTGCACCTTGTATGCAGTAAAAATGATAGAAAATGCTGAGGAGGATAATGATTTCATGGAAAGATATCCATTATTAAGGGATTTCAGTGATGTATTTCTGGAGGAATTACCAGGTCTTCCACCCAAACGAGAGTTTGACTTTGCAATAGAAATCAAGCCAGGAACTGAACCCATATCTAAGGCACCTTATAGAATGACCACCCTCGAGTTGGTAGAGATAAAGGCTCAATTACAGGAACTTTTGACTAAGGGGCTGATAAGACCGAGCATCTCACCATGGGGAGCACCGGTAATTTTTGTAAAGAAAAAGGATGGCACATTGAGACTGTGCATTGATTATAGAATGTTGAACAAGGAAACTATTAAGAATCGATACCCACTTCCTAGGATTGATGATCTGTTCGACCAGATGCGTGGAGCATCAGTCTATTCAAAAATAGATCTTCGATCTGGGTATCATCAGCTGAGAATAAAGGAAGAAGATATTCATAAAACAACTTTTAGAACAAGGTACGGGCATTATGAATTCACAGTGTTACCTTTTGGGTTGACAAATGCACCTGCCGCCTTCATGAATCTGATGAACAATATTTTTCAAGAATACCTAGACAAGTTTGTGCTTGTATTCTTAGATGACATTCTTATATACTCTAAAAATGTCGAAGAGCACCAAGAACATTTAAGGGTAGTGCTGGAAGTTTTAAGAAAGAGGAAGTTGTATGGTAAACTGTCTAAATGTTCCTTTTATGATGCAGAGGTGCATTATTTGGGACATGTTATAAGCAAGAATGGAATAGCTATAGACCCTTCAAAGATCGCAGCTATAACCGAGTGGCCTGTGCCTAAGAATGTGCATGAAGTAAGAAGCTTCATGGGCTTGGCAGGATATTGATAGAAAGTTCGTTAAGGATTTTTCAAAAATTGCTGCCCCAATCACTTCACTGCAAAAGAAGGATAAGAAATTTGTCTGGACTGACAAATGTGAATCTGCCTTTAAAAATTTAAAGGAACAGTTAACTACAGCACCTATTTTAACTGTACCAGATCCAAATGGAAATTTTATGGTTGTAATGGATGCATCAGGAGAAGGCCTTGGAGGTATTCTGTTACAGAATGACCATGTCATAGCTTATGAAAGCAGAAAGCTTAAGTTACATGAACAGAATTATGCTCCACACGACCTAGAGCTCGCTGCCATTGTACATGCACTTCAAATGTGGAGGAATTACCTTTTAGGCAAACCTTTTGAGTTAAAAACTGACCATCTGGGGTTGAAGTATATTTTTACTCAGCCAAATTTGAATGCAAGACAATGAAGATGGTTAGAATTTCTGTCACAGTATGATTTTGATATAAGCTACATTAAAGGTAAGGAAAATAGAGTGGCAGATGCTCTGAGTCGAAGGAAGCACATCTCTGCTCTTATAACGTTAAGAACTCAGTTTAAGGATGAGGTGAAAGATGCCTTGGAATCAGATCCTTATTTCTAGCAAGTTAAAACAACACTTGCTGCAGATCCAAAGGATGTGAGGTATAAAGGATTTCACTTTGATAGCAAAGGAATTATGAGGTTCGAAAACAGGGTCTATATACCCTTGGCAAATGATTTAAGAAGGAAATTGTTAATTGAATTCCATAATTCACCTTTTTCTGGACACCCTGGCATTACGAAAATGCTTGCTGATCTTAAGAAGCAATACTTCTGGAAGGGAATGAAAAAGGATGTGGTGGAATTTGTAACACACTGCTTGGAATGTCAGTGTGTTAAGGCGGAACATATGCATCCCGCTAGATTATTTTATGCCCACAACATTCCACAGTACAAATGGCAAGTGATAACGATGGATTTCATTCAAGGATTTCCTATGTTAAGGAATAAACATGATATCATCCTGGTTGTCAAAAAATTAACCAAAGTGGCACACTTCATTGCTGGTAATTTGAAAGACGATGCACCAGTGTTAGCAAGAAGATTTTTACATGAAATTTTCAGATTGCATGGAATACCTGAATTGATCATATCGGACAGAGATCCGAGGATGACATCAAGGTTTTGGCAAACACTTAATGCAGCCTTGGGAACTAAATTAAACTTCAGCTCTGCATATCATCCGGAGACGGATGGACTGATCAAGAGAGTCAATCAAGGTTTAGAGGACATGTTAAGGATGTATTACATGGACCAGAAGTATAAATGGGAGGAATACCTTCCGCTGGTTGAATTTGCCTATAATAATACATACCACGCCTCTTTAAAAATGACGCCCTTTGAAGCATTGTATGGAAGAAAATGCAGAACCCCTGTTAGCTAGGACAGCGTAGAGGACAGAGAGGTAATTGGGCCAGAAATCCTCACGGAAATAGAACAAAAAATCAAAATGATTTGGGAACATCTAAAGGAGGCTGCCAATAGGCAAAAGAGTTATGCAGACTTAAAGCAGGTTGATAGGAATTATAAACTTGGTGAGAAGGTCTTTCTTCAGGTTAAGCTGAAAAAGAGCTCAATAACTTTTGGCAAGGCTGCCAAGTTGTCGCCACATTACGTGGGACCTTTTGAAATTGTTGAAATAATCAACCCTGTAGCTTATCGTCTAACATTACCTCCTGCTTTATCACAAATGCATGATGTTTTTCATATTTATTTGCTTAAGAAATATGTAACATATTTATCACATGTGCTAAATTGGAATTCCTTGCAGGTCCAAGACCCAGGAATAATCATGGTTAAGCCCATTCGAGTGCTGGGAACTCGCTAGTTGTAATTAAGAAATCGTGAAGTGAATCAATGTAGGGTCCAGTGGGACCAGTTTAGTGAAGAAAGTGCAACTTGGGAAAATCTTGAAGAAATGAGATCTACTTTTCCATACTTGTTTGATCGAAATTGAAATTTGAAAAATTGATAATTCTACCAAATTTAGACAATTATTGGTCTATTTTACAGTTATCTTAAAACATTGTTTTAAAGAGTGAATCTATTTTTGTTATGAACTTATGAATGGAAGGACAATAACTGAATTTTGTCCTAGAAACTCCTTGAATTGGTTAATTTGATCATCGGGACGATGATTCTTTAAGAAGGGAGGAATGTAACGCCTTGATTTTTGTAAGTTATCATGGTAATTACCTTTCATGATGTTGTAACTGCAGAAATGAAGATAAATATGTTAAGACACATCTTTTGATCTTAGAGGAATGTGTTGCTGATCTGGACACTTGTTTGCTGTAACTTGATACTTGGGACAGAAGTTATTATTGCTTGTGTGATTGCTAATGAGACAACTGACTTGTCGTATGCTTGATGAACTCTATTCGCTGATTGAAAACACACCTTGAATCAATTCCATTGATCAAAGGTATGTTGTGGCCTTCTTATGATCACTTTGTCAATTTACTTTTAAACCAGACTGAAGGTTGATATAAATGTTGCAGCACCTGATTTCAGGTATGAATATCTGGTACATAGATGCCAATGAAAAAGGTTCAATTCTTGAACCACACACTGTTGTAACACTAGACAGCGTAAGATGATAAGGGCCTTGATGCAAGTGGCACATGTATGTGGAACTTAGGACGAAATGTCCTGCTTAATGTTGAATATGACTGTCAGGCAGAAGGACTTGATATGGAAACTAGTTAATTAAATATTAGGGGATTAAACCCTAACCTACCCCTAAGTTTTATCTTATACCCTAACTACTATCCTATATGGATTTTAGATTTCATAAGGGAGAAAATAGATATAAATTCCATTAACCTATGAACTAGGCGAATGACCTAGATATGGACTATTAAAATCCTAAACTAATCCTAACCTAAGGAAGGGGACGCATAGACCCATGTGGATGGGAAGGATAAGGAGGGAAGGTAGGAAATTTAATGGGACAGTAAATGAAGTCCTTACATGTACAGCGCCAAGTTTGGTGGGAATAAAGAAAAGTTGGAGGCGTCCAACTAGCTTAGAAATTAAATGGAATTTATATGCAAATTTGAAATTTGGAAACTCACCAACCCGAGTCGGTAGTGGCGTGAGCAATGAGGAAAGGCAGTGCATTCAATGCATTAATTATCTTGGACTTAGTGACTAGCTCACCTTGGAAAGAGGATAGAGGAAAAAGGAAAATTATTTGTTGCTGTGTGCATTTGGATTTTAGTTGCTCTGCATTTTGTTTCTCCTTGGTTCTGTCGAGCCAGTTGCGTTTTGATTATTATCTCTGTTCTTTGAAAAAAAAAAGGCTACTCTTGAGCCTGTGGAAGTTAGTGACTGGTTGGGAAGCCTGGCCGAGGACATCGTAGAGAGAAATAACTCCAGTGGGCATGGTTTTCTACGAGCCACAAGAAAAATTAACAGGCATGTTAAGCCCTTCTCCTTAAACCGCTTGCTTTTTCTTAATAGTCTCATTAAAACAACCCTGCTATTATGATGGGGGTTTTGGTTATTTGATTTGGCTATTACGTTGAGATGATTTCGAGTTGTGTCATTTTCTTTTGCTATACATGGCTTGAGCATTATTTGAATAATGATTAAGTTGAATACACTGTCCTTGCTGTGTCGTTCGTTTTGGCAGTGTTGGGTATTCACTTTATTACCATTTGGGGTTGTGCTAATAAATACATTAGCTAAATAAATATCACTTCTAAGTTCTGAGAATTCTTGTGAAAATGAAAAGATGAGATGATTTGTATGTCTGGTTGAACTATCCTTAAAAGAATGAACACGACTTGGGTATTCTTGGGTGTTTGAAGAAAATGATTGTTCTTCTTATTGAAATCATTAATGAATTATGTTTTCTCTTTGCTGCTTCGAAATCTGAAGGTAATGGGAAAGAGGATTTTATTGTGCATTTTGGATGCGGTTTGATCTTCTAGTCTGAACTGTCATCATGAAAATGAACATGGCTTAGTGTTTCTGTGCAAATGATTGAATCAAATGAGATTTGGCTTGCTGTTGAGATTGTTTTTACTGTACCTTGCTTGCGCATCTATTACCCTATGCAGGTTTGCATTAATAAAGGCATTGTTATGCGAATATTGTATTTCTGAGTTCAGTGTGTGGAAACGTTTGGGAAAAACAAAGATGTGGTGATATAATTAGACTATTTTGCGAGTTATAATTCCTTGATGTTTTTCATTGCATAAAACACGGGTTCCCTGGGACAGTAAGGTTATTGTAGCATCTTACTTTGCTGTACTAATTTGATGTGGTATTCTGCCTGCTGGTACTTGGTATTCATATAGGACTATTTGGAAGGAAGTTTTAATCTGACGAGGAATAGAAAATCAGTCTATATAATAGACTGAGTAGAGCATGCAAATTATATTGTGTCTTGCTGAACTTATATATATATATATATATACATATATATATATATATATACACATATATATATAAATATTTAAGGATTGTGGGCCTTTCATCGTTTTCATTAAGAACAAAATATGAATGGAATTATTCTTTTTTGTTGGAAAGTGAAAACTCTCATTACTAGAATGAAAGTGTGACTGGTTGTAGTCACTGTACACTCTTGCATGTTATAAAGATGTGAATGTCTGTAGAGTGAAATGTTTAAAAGGAAATTATTACGTTATAGGTCCTTTTGGTACTAATGTTTATAGACCAGTTGCAATGAACTCTGGTCAACTTTTTGGAAAGGTAATAGTAGTTTTCAATTACTGAATATACTACTCTGAATGAATTATACTATTGGAATATGTCTGCTCTAAATAAGAGGTATTTGGATAAACAGTAAGAAGAGGCGATATGATCTTGCTCCCTTATATTCGATTATTGATTTTTGTTTATTTCTCTTTGGACTGTTATCATTGATTGATATCACGTTTGGATTAAAACCTTCTAGTACAACTTCGAGGAAAAGAAAGAGAGTGTGAATGGATAATTTGAATTAATTATCATTTTTCTCTCATACAGTTGGAAATTTATAATTGTTATGGAATGAATTTCATACTGCTTGGGTTAAGAATTTGTATTTAATTGGTGTTTTCTTGTTCTCTTCAATGTTTGATTGCTTGAAATCAGATGAGTTGTATGAAAGAAGGGACAATAATTCGGTTTAGATTTTAGTTAAGATCTATCTTTTGAATTCACAGCTATTGTAAGAGAATGGAATTTATAGCATTTATGTTAGAACAGAAGTTGCATAATTATGTTTTTAGTTCTTACAAATGTTTGTAATCTGGAACTTTTGAAGAAATTAATTCTTGTAATAATTATTTGGGAAAGATGGCAGTAATCCTTTGTCTGATTAGGAGGGTTATTGGATGATTGATTTGATATGCTGTTCATCCTTTTTGGTATTTAATCCTTGAATGATGTTCATATTAACGTTTCATAAAAGCAGGGTTATTGAGACAGTTAATTAAAAGCACCTCATTTTAAAGACAAGTGCTTAATATGCTCAGTTTAATGAACTGACCCGTGCAAGTAATTTTACAGATGAAACTTGAGTATAAATGAAGACATGGTTGTTTTTTGATACTTCTTTGATTAACTGAAGATGGATTGTATTGATAGCTATTACTCCTCCATGAGGAAATGAGAAAGGAAGAAGTTACATTCTTCTATCTTTATGAGTTGTAATGTTGTTTGATATAAACAAAGTCTAGTCGTTTGGACTGGCAAATGTATAGATTGTAAATCTGATGGATGAATACAAGTAAAAGTGTGATATTTTCAATAACTGTATCAGTTTGATATTGTTGAATAAGTTTGAGAATATAAAATTATTCCTTAACTTGGAATTATTCAAATGTTAATGGATGAATTTAAAAGGAAATAACATCTATTCTTTACCTAAATGCAACTTTTACGTTGAAATGTGCAATTAGTTCATACTTGGGTTAAGATGAATTTTGAATTGACATTAAAAATATTTAGATAAACATGAAATCCTAATTGGAAGGTATTCGGCATTAGTTTGAAAGCTAAGGGATATTAAATAACTTAGGGGCAGCCAAACCTTGTATTCAGACTCCGTTAATAGCCTTGAATGTTTAAATTCAGAAAATAAAGATATGGGAAATCATATCTATTATTAATAGACCTTAACTAAGTAAGGTTAAGGAGGATAAATGAATAAATTCATGTAGAACTGGACCTTGTTTAGATGACGTCTAATAAGATGGAATTATGAATTTGTTTACAGTTGTGGAAAAACTTGGTTAAGTTTAATAGGTTAAACTTATTAGGTTTATCGATAATTGACTGATTATTCCAAAGAATAAGAAAGGAACCAAGAAGTGAATATGCAACCCTTCGGTATGAAGGAGGAGATACGTATTAAGCTAGAAGATGGATTAAGTCTCTCTTAGCTACATACAACTGTAACAAGAACAAGAATAAAGGATCAGCATGGCTGCTGAAAGTTGATCTTAAATACTAAGATTATAACCAAATCATAATTGACCTGGATGTGTACCCTCGATGATAGGATTCCGTAGGACATTGACATACACCAGCTACAATATGGTGTCTTCGTGGAGGCGGGGCCTTCATGAAGACACAATGTTATAGCTGACATATTACAATGCCCTCCCGAATTAAATCATCAAGTTTACATAAGCTGGATACTAAGTTCTTGGCTGGGGATAGGAATGTGATCACATATACGGAGTGACTCTTGAGGACTAAAGGTAACTAGACACACGAAGTTGTCTAGGAACGACACCGTATGTCTGCGTATCTTTAGTTACCATGAGTAACTTCCTATACTCGTTCATATTGCTAATTAGGGTTAGAGTTTGACCTTAAATGGAAGGACTGGTAGAGACTAGGAAAGACCATTCTAGATAACAGATGAAGTGAGGTGAAGGACGTATTCCATTGGTGTGTATCACATTTAGGAATATGATCATGCAAAGCATGTGAAAATCTTTGGCCAAAGTATCGCAAGTGTTGGTTGCATTGTCCTAATCACCTAGTTTAAGATGCAGGATGTCAGATGAATATCAGTAACAGATATTCAGATAGGCTTCTTAAATGGATCACTTAGATAACTGGAAATGGTAAAAGAACCCTATATATTCATTATACTATGCATGAATTAACATGAAGGATCGGTAAGTTGCCGAGTCATGAAATGAGAGATCGATGAAACTCTGAGCCAAAAAGTGGGAGGTCGGTAGTTCTTCGAGTCATTTACAGTAGCATATGGTATTTGTTATATGATTGAATGGCACTGGATGTGTGTTCCATATTGCAAATATGTGAACAGAGAACATTAGTTTTAAAAGGAAATTGTGTGATCTAAACTGCATTAATTGGATAGAGAACAATTATTAAAACTTGAACGTGTGTTTGAATTATATAATTCATAACAGGGAACGTTGTATATAAAAAAAAAATTTCCCTTGTTCTAGTATCTTAAAATGGGGATGTTACAGATTTAGACACGATGAAGGATTTATAGAAACCTTAGAAGAATATGGTTTTGATGGGTAATATACAATACTCATGTTCACCAACTAATTTAACCTAAATTAATTAATCTCTAGAGGGTACCAATGGTATATTTTCCTAATCAATTAGTTTCCAAGTTTGATTGTATCAACATCAGGAATAAACATTAAGTGATGATAAACAATGATGAATATTGATAGATAATGAAACAAATCACTAGAAAATAGGAGAGAGAAGATTATTTAGTTGATATCCTGTTATGTGTGATGATATAGGATAATTTGATGATTGTAAGAGGATGAAAATGATCTAATATGTATTTTCCTCTAAAACTATGTCTCAAACTATTGCATGAACTAAAGAGGATGTGGTGGGAAAAATTATATGGATTTTATGGCCCTTTATGTGCACTTTTCTCTCTCTATGGTTTTTTCACCTATAACATCTTATGTCTAATTATTACTTATTAATCTACTCTTGTATGGAATTTGGATTTTTAATACCTTACGATGATCATTGTGTAATTGGTTTGATCTTTCAAACCATAGATAACCAATAATTCTTGCAAAAAAAACATTATGTGGGTTGTGGTCACCCCCGTGTATCATCAATGTTTCTACTGCAAAGAGGGATAAAGATACACATCGTTCTTGTCTTGCGTGTGATATTTTTTCACTCCTTGTAACTATATCTCTTTAATGGTTGTACATCATCGTTAATTTTTTGTACTTGACTTGGATGTTGAACACCTCATTGTTGTTATATTTTATGATTTATTAATTATTCAATCAAAATGATCTATTGATGTAATTTGCAATATTATGGTGTTTAGAAATAATTATTGTCTTGATGTTTTGATTAACTATCTTATCATTGCAATAACGGTCTTAGATCATGCCATCGAGTTAATCATTGCAAGGAAATGTTGGTAAGTTGATTGGTTTTTTGATAAGGTTTATGGATTAATTAATGTTCATTGACCATGATTGCATTTAAATGTTTGATTTTCTAGTCTAGGTAGCTAAAATTATCTCCATGAAGGCCTTAGGACATGGTTACATAATATTGATACTAGTAATGACTCTAACAATGGTCACAGACCATACAAGATGAGCATAGCTTAATAATTATAATCTATGGTCTTAGACCATGTAGACTTGGAATATTCAATGTTTGAAATTAATTGGGCATATGACCCTAAGGTAATTAAATTGTTTTATTTTATTAATGGTCTTTGACCATAGACTATGGTAGTAAAGGTGATTGTTTATTTAGGTCTTCGACCTCACCATGAGAATTGTGAAATATTAATCCAAAGTTATTGGGGTCATCAATCACCATGCAAAAAGGTGATAAATGTAAGTTTGGGAAATTAAACTTGGTCACTGACCAAACAACAAATAAGAGGTAATTTAATAATTTTGAACAAAGACATCAAATTCTCATTTTAGAGGGATAATGGTGGTGAGTTGATTAAAGCCAAAATATGGAACTGAAAAAAATTAATGGCATTTAATTTGTAAAAGGTGGTTCAAGTTTTTAGAAAACATTAGCTTTTAGGATAATCTAGTGCATGCGAAGTAATTCATTTATCCGTGTTTTGTTTTTGGAGATCTCTCTTTCGAGTTGTGCATGGAAGGTTAGAGGCATGTTTTTTTAGCATTTAAATAATTCACAATAAATAGCAGTTGCTCATTTTTTGCATCAATGGTATTTAAAAGGAAATTTAATGGGGAAAATCTGCCTGGTTTTTTAGGACTCTTTCGTCTTATGAAGAAAAATATATCAAGGAAATTTCTAAGAAACTCCAATCTAATCACAAGAATGAATTCTTCTAACTCAATTTGTTGCTTTATTCTAATATTTAGAATATTAATTGATTTTTTCCCCTGGTCTATAATATGGAAACAAATATGAGTTAAATCAAGAATTTTTGATAAAAATATAGATGGAAATACAATTATCAAGTGGGTATTACATATTACAATTTCTTCATGTTGCTTTCGAATTGGGTACGAATATTTTTTTAAGTCCTTAGACTGTTCATTATATATATATATATACACGGTCACGAGTTTTTTAAATAGATTTTTTTCCTAATATATTTGATAACAATCCATACAAATAATGGGAATCAAAGTTATGTATTTTTATTACTGCTTTCTGAACTAGGTTTTGGAAGGAACATCACATTCATGATATTTTCTTGAATATAAAAGGTTATGAAATCAACCTACATGGTCTTAAACTCTTTTTGGTCATTAAAGGATCTGGATTAGTTTGATATTTAACTCTTAATTTTACTATGCTTTATTGATATCATGAAGTTTTAGTTGTTTGTTAAGATGCATTCACCAAGGCTATGGATATTGAAACTAGGTCAACTCCCTCAACAAACATTGAGTTTATTATTTCTTGTTAGAATTCAGAGTGGACGTTTGTTTGGATATACAGATATATATTTATGTAATGAAAATTTTCTTTTTCCCCTTCTTCTAAATGTAATTATTTAACTATCTTGAATTTAATATTTTTTTAGAATCTGAGTTGTGCATATAACCTTTATATATTCATACAAGTGATGGGATTCTCTTCAAAGAACTAGAAAAACATATTATACTTTATAGGTGACTTGGTATTAATTTTATTATTACCTTAATGGGATTAGTAGAGTATCCTCATCTCATTATAGTTGTAGTCTTTTATTTCCTAACAGAATGTTAGGCACACTGACACCTCATTCATCATGGATGAATACTCACCTAAAGCATGTGTAGCTACTAGGTCCCTCATTTGTGTTGATTTATGAGATGTTAGGATGTAGATACATGACAAAAAATTAAACAAGTACTCATTCAATCATAAGAACCCATTACATACATTCAATTAGAAACACATGTAATAAAGAACATAACAACTTAGATAATAATCAATACTAATTGCACTATGAATTCACCATACTCACATATCTCAATGATCATAATCAATCCTCCATAATTCATTATATTAAAGTATTACATAACATAAGATGAATACATCAGTACACCAAGGTGCTGGAACATGCGTAAGCATCAAACTATAGACCATAATAGACTCCGCGAACTGATAACTAAGGACTGATATCTCTTGATGTTAACATAAATATTTACAATGGATATATATAGGGGTGGGGTCCTTCCCTTTACCTCCCATGCACTCTCCTAATAATAGGTATGAAAATAATATATTGCATGCAAGTTTTTAAAAGACAACTAATAATAGATCATCTTATTAATAGGACTTGCTTCTATCCTATTAATAGCTTCCATGTGTGTGCCCAATCTGCATGTCCATTCTCTAAAAATAGCCTTTTCTTGGCCACCAAGTCTGCATGATTTTATCCTTTTACTGGTTGACACTCCATCCTAAATTTCTATTTTTAGCCTCTAAATTGGAAAATCAGTTAAGTCCCAAACTCTGTCCTCTTGGATGTGAACCTCCCACATGCTATTATGACCCCTTTTACACACACCACTTTGTGACTCCCTCACACATGCCCAAAAATTGTGTGTGTGGATTTCAAAATTAATCATTTTATCTGTCCAACATTACCCGACACTAATTACATTGTTTTCCTTGGAAATTGGATCTCTTGACTTATCTCTCCAAGAACACAAAAAACATAAATACAAAGAATAAGGTATAATATTAGAAGATTCCTTAGTTTGCGTTGATTTCCTAATCCTCGATTAGGTACAACAATTTTGGGAACTCATTATTAAGGGTTCTCTCCAAATCACCCCACTCAACTAAACACTTGCTGGTCATTTTTGGAATTAAACCTATTTTCTCTATTGGGATGCAAATTTGTACCCTTGTTGGATTGACAACAAATATCCTCTAGGGAAGGGGGAACTACGTAGAATTGTGGTAGATAGGGTGGTAGTGTGTCATTTTGTATCCGGGGAGGGGTCTAGTACTTTCCTTAGGATAAGGCCTTGGGATGGTTGAGGGGAACGTACAAAGGAGATGGCATTTTCTTGTTACTTTTGATCTTTCCTTGAACTAGGGTGAGAGGTCCCATGGTGTAACCTAGATCTAGAGGGAGAGATGGGATATTTGTTCCTTAGAGTTATTTAAATGATGGGTCAGTCTAGGATAAAAATGGTCATCGATACAACACTTCACTTTCACAAGTTGTCACACAAAGTGTTGCATATGATTACCTTACTAGACACATGTTAATATAGATAGTATAATTTGGTTGGGCTTGCATTCTCTCGATAAAAGCTAAAGGGAAATTTCAATGATCTTTTGAGACATAGTAGAAAAATCAACAAATGGATGGAAGTATTGGGTGGGATTGATTATGTATTGTTGATGGAAAATCACAGCACCCCTGGATGCAGATCAGGTTTCTAGGATGATCATGTTAGAATCCAGTGTGATTGCATAACATTGAATCCTTTCTACAAGCGTGGGACTTGCAAAAATGAGAAAGGAGTCTCCAGAGAAGGTTGGTTCCTATTCCTCTATTCAGATGCACACGAAAATGTAGAGGGTTCACTCAAAACCTAATCTAACTTGCCAAGGAGACAGGGTAAGAAGATGCGTGAAAATAAACCTAAGCTAATAGAGGTGATGCACCGAGGAATGAAGAACATCTATCTTGCCAATAAACATAGACCATTCAAATGTGATGCAAGATCATGCACAAATAACAAAATTTGTAATGAAAGACCAGGTGGAAGCAAATGAACACAGAGAGGGTTGAGAATCATCCATAGACATGCATTACTTGCTCCAAGGGTTCATACAATACACTACAAAATACCAAGAGGTAGAGTCGCATTACAGTTCCAAATGGGGAGGTTCGAACTGGAGCACAATGAGCATTACCGAGTCATGGAATGAATAGATCGGAGGTACTCCGAGTCATTACAGCTGCATATGGTTGTCTGTTATAATAATGGTTATTTGATTTGTGAGTTATAAATTATGTGTTTAGAACCAGGAAGTAAAAAAAAAAACAAAAATTGACTTGTCCTATTGTCTAAAATGAGGATGTTACACGAACTCCACAAATTCACCTGATAAAGGGGAGAAGGGAGGAGCAAAACAGAAAATGTTCGACCTTTTTAAAGAAGCTCCTCCTTACAATATATACTAAGAATGAGAGAGGAAAGAGAGAGGAAAGTTGAATCTACCACAACCACTTCTAGATACATTTAACTCATCTCATTATGGCAGAAATGGCAGACCCTGGCAAAACGGCGGACTGTCTGCTGCATTAAAGCTGGTTGTTGAACACCAGTTCTGGGCATTATCACGCGTCTGAGCCATTTCTCAATTTACTCTCTCCAAAATAAACCAAAATTCAAGATTGACCCTGAAATCACATAGAGCATTTCACCAGCTTTTCATTGATATAAATAACATGCAAATCCGAGCTTTAGATCAAAAGATATGGAGATCTGAAGACTTAGGGCACAAAATAGGAAAAAATGTGTTTTGAAACTTTTCCCACGCTTCGCCACCTAGATGATACGTGTCAAGAGTTGATTGGGTGCGTGATTCTCTCTCCTCTACTCACCCACGTGTTTTCTTTGAAAACTTTGACCTTTTTTGTGATTTTCCACTTTTCCCACACTCCTGCCACTGAGGACGCATGGTATGCATTGATTGGAGGATAGGGGCGTGGAGTCTTCTTTTACTTTTAGCTTTTTGGCTGAAACTTGGCCAAATTTTCTAACTCTTCCCTGAGCTCTGCGCTTCCTTATTCCATTGGACACGTGTCCAATTCCTATTGGCTTGGGCTAGCGCTTCGAACCTCTCTCTTTGAACTTTGGACGTTTTTTCTTTGTGACACATGGCATTACCTGATTTGTCCTCAGGCCTGCCAAATTTTCACGTCCCTCTATCCTGGCTGTCCCAGTGCTGTCTGGGACAAAAAATTCTGATCCACCCGATTCGGGCTTCTCCGTCCCTCCTTCGGCCGATGACACGTGGTGTAATGTGATTGGCTCTTGGTTCCTTCGGTTATCCACGTCTTGCGCATAGTTTTGGCCCGAATGTCCCTATGTGAAAGTTCTCCTTTTCGGCTGATCCGAGCGGTTCACGTCGTTCACATTCTCATGGCCCAAATGTCCCAACTGTGCCACTCAGTAGTTAGTCGATCTTCTTCTCCTTCGGCTGAACTGGCTTTCCGCATCTCTCGCGTCCCTGTCCCGGCTGTCCCTTTGCTCTGCAGACTGCCTGGCGGTCTTTTGGCTGATTCGCACCCAGATGTCCCAACTGTTCCAAGGGCTGCCTGGACAAGGACTTAGCCAATTTTCATGATTTTTTTCTACCCCAAGCTTGTTTTTAGCATTTCTTCCATTTCTTAGAACTTTCTCTTTTCTTCTTGGACAAGAGGGTTGGAAAGAGGCTGAGGGGACCCCAGAAACATGATTTTGGGCCCTGAATCAATCTGTTATCAAAATTACCTGGGGGGGAATTTTTGACAACAGTTTGGCGACTCAACGGGGCCACCTGCCTACTAGGTAGAAGATTAGTGGCCTTTTAACAATCCATTGGGCATGGAGTAATAATCCTGAAGCCAATTTGTTCTCTGATCCCGACCCTGATACCGCAACTCATCTTTGAGAGCACTCTGATCTATAGAAATTCAACCTGAGAGCAATAAAACATGTGCCAAAGCACTTAGGGAAAAAGAAACCTAACTACAACAAGACAATGTGCACACGCACTTAGAGGGATTGAAATCTAGGCTAATATTTACAAGGGTAAACCTTTTCCTTTTAGTAGCAATGTTTAAGATAAATTCCATTAACTAGAATTGGGAGTTCTTCTCCATCTAATGTAGACAATTGGAAGGCATTACCACTCTTACATGTCGTGACCATGTAGGGGCCGCTCCAAATGGCGTCAAACTTGGAATGCCTTCCAGGTTTCACCCGATCTACATCCCACTTTAGAACTAGGTCCCCTTCCTGGAAGGTCCTCACTCCTACCTTCTTGTCAAACCATCTTTTTACTAAGGCCTGATCCTTTTCAATCATCAGGGCTGCATGTTCTCTTATTCCTTCCAATTCCATCAACTCTGTGTACCTGGTCTCCATTGGTTTGAACTCAGACAACTCCAACTGCTTCATGAGCTCCAATGTTGGAAACTCAAGTGATATGGGCAAGATTGCTTCTCTTCCATAGACAAGCCTGAATGGAGAGTTACTTGTAGATCTCTTGGGAGTTATCCTATCAGCCCATAATGCTTATTTTAGCTTGGTATGCCATGTCCTTTGGTTTTCATCCAGAGTCCTTCTGATGATCCTTAGCAACTTTTTGTTCGTGGACTCTACCTGTCCATTACCCTGTGGGTAATAATTTGAAGAGGTGCTTAAATAGATTCCATTCTTGAAAGCCCATTCTGTAATATTTGAACCTATGAATGCTAATGCATTATCTGATATGACAGTGGCCGGCACACTAAACCTGGTTACTATTTCTTCATAAAAGTCTAGTATGTTAGACTCACTTGCCTCTTTGAGTGCCACTACTTCAGTCCACTTGGTGAAATAGTCCGTTGCTGTGAGTATCCACTTGTGACCTTGACTCAAATTGGGATTGATGACTCCAATGAAGTCCAATCCCCATTGCATGAATGGATGATCCACTAAAATCAGACGAAGGGGCAGAGCTGTTAACCTTCCTTTTCCTGTGAAGAATGCACATTTCTTGCATTTCTTAACCCATGAGTAGTAATCATTGAATACAGTAGACCAATAGTAACCAGCTTTCATGATTTTGAGAGCTGTTACTCGTGGGGCAAAGTGGCATCCTACCTTCCCGTCATGGAACTCGTATAAGATCCTCTCAACTTGACCTGTTCCGGTGCATCTTAATAGAACACCATGGATGTATTTCTTGAACAAGATACCATTAATGAGTACATACGGGATAGCTTGTAATCTAAAGTATCTCCTCTTCACCTTACTCATTTCTGGAGGGAACATGCCTGTTTGTAGGAAATGTATCATATTCTGAGTCCAACAAGGAGTGGGCACATCATCATTTTCCTGTTCTTGACCATCCTGTAGTAGCAAGACAGTGTCTTCTTCACCTTCTGAGCCGTCTGGTTGTTTGGAAGTGAGTTTCTCACACAAACCTTTGCCACGAACTAGTTTGGTTACTCTAATTTCAATATCATATTCCATCACCCAAGTGATCCAACCTACCCTTTTCTCATTTAATTCCTTGTTTAGGAGAAAGTCCTTGACATCAGCATGAGACACCACCAGCTGAACCTTATTGTTTGAGACCAAATGTCTGAACTTCTTCAAGCTCCTGATGACAACAAGGATGTGCTTTTCAATGAAAGAGTACCTAGTTTCGTATTCCTCCAAGCCTTAACTGAAGAAAGAAACTAGTTGTTCTAATCCTTCCTTGTTTTGCTGTGCTAGGATTGCAAAAATTGTATCTCCACCACCAAAGGCGTTTAGCATGAAACGCTTGGAGAAGTCTGGATTGATGAGAGTGGGGGCTTGAGATATAGCCTCTTTGATTTCCTCAAAACTTTCTTTTCCTTCAGATGTCCGCTTAAATTCCATGCTCTTTTTTAACATTAGCGTTATTGTCTTTACGAGAGCTGTAAAGTTTAGAACAAACCTGCAGACAAAATTGATCCTTCCTAAGAAGGTTTGAAGAGCCTTCTTTTGACTTGGTAATGGCAATGCTCAAATTTCTTCAACTCTTTCTGGGTCAATCATCAATCCCTCTTTTAAAACAATATGGCCTAGAAGTTTCCCCTCATGAGCTATGAATATGCATTTTTTGGGATTTAATGATACCCCAAATCTTCTACACCTCTGAAATACCTACTTCAAATGGAAGAGGTGATCCACTGCATTTTTGGAGAATACAGTGATGTCATCAAGATATATCAGAACTATTTTATTGATCAACCCCTTGAATGCCATATCCATTTCCCTTTGGAAATTTGCTCCGGCATTTGACAGTCCAAATGGCATCTTCTTGTAGGCATATGTGCCCCATTTAGTGGTGAAACCCATCTTGAACTGGTCTTCCTCCTTCACCATGATCTGATTGTAGCCTAAGTAGCCATCAAGTAGTGAAAACCTCTCAGAGCCAGCCACAACTTGTAATATTTGCTCCATGGAAGGGAATGGGTAATGGTCCTTGAGAGAGGCTCTATTCGAGTCTCTGAAGTCAACACACAATCTGATCTCCCCACTCTTCTTTCTAACTGGAACTAAGTTGGCAACCCAACTAGAATGCTTGATTGAGAATATGATCCTTGACTCAATCATCTTGTCCAACTCTTTTCTCATGAGAGGCTCCATGTGTGGGTTGACTGGTCTTTGTTTCTGCCTGACAGGCTTAGTATTTGGATCCAATTCAATGGTATGCTGAGCTAAGTTGGGATTGAAACCTTTCAAGTATTCATAGCTCCAAGCAAACACATCAGGGAACTCTTGACACAGCTGTATGAACTCATACCTTTCTTGTTCAGTTGTCATCTTTCCAATTTGCAATGGTTTTCTCTCTTCTACCAAGATGGATACTGAATCCTCTCTCTTGACCTGAATGTTTGCTTTCTCCTTTCTAAACTGATCATTGGGGTTAAAAATGGACTATAAAGTGATAAGTCCCTTGGGCAGCTTGTTAGTTCTCAGCTGTACCACTTGGTCGCCATACTGTTGTTCCAAATTTTCTTGATTCTTGGCTGAGAACTCGGCTTCTTCTTGCAAGAAATGGATGATTTGCTGGTCATTCTCAAATACTTGCCAACTGACATTGTTATTTGGCACTGAAGGACTCACAATCACATGGATGTTTGGTAGTTCTTGTCTTGTTGAATACTTTCCACATTGTCAAAGGCTGCCCCAACTGTTGCGAGCCTGTCAGCAGCTTGATTCTTTTCCTAGGAATGGATTTGATGCCAAAACCTTCAAAATCTTCCATGAGGTCCCACACCTTGTTCTTGTAGCACTTGAGTAGATCATTCTTGGTAGCATGTTGTCCCTTGACCTGATTTACAATTAATTCACTGTCACCAAAGACTTGCAAGTTCTTTATTTTCTTCTTGATTGCCCAATGCATCCCTTGCACCAAGGCTTCATATTCAACAGTGTTATTATAGCATGCAAACTGGAATCTAAAAGATGAATAGTACTTTATTCCTTTGGGTGAAACAAGCATGGCTCCACCTCCTGCACCTTACCTACTCCTTGATCCATCAAAAAATAGCTGTCATACCTCATTGTTATCTTTGTGGTTTGGCTTGGTGATGCTAAGAATGGGCTGATTTTCTTCGTGTATGCAATAGACTCCCAGCTCAGATTCTTCCACTTCTTGATAAGGATAAAATTCATGTACCTTGTTTGCCCATTCATCTAGAGTTAGATCCAAGATGCTTCCAACCATGGTGTCAGCCTCATCGGTGCTTGGGTGGTCTTCTTGATCAAACGCTGAGCAATTGGCATTAATCTAACTTGGAGTGTAAGGCTCAATATGGAAGTTTGCAATAGGTTCTGACCTAATTGTAGCCTTAGTTCCATACCTCATTCTAAACAGCATGTGTGACCAATCAGCAGACAAATATCCCCCAATCTTGGCTGTGAAGTCCCTTGACAAACATAGGGCAAAGAGTGGTGGAAGGTCTATGACTGATACATCTTGTAAAACAACAACATTTGGACACGCATGCAAGGTAAGGCTCAAGTTTTTAACTACTCCAACTGTTGCTACCACTGTCCCATCTAGCTGCACTACCCCTTTGGATATTATTTCATACTAGAGCCCTAGCTGATCAGCTATTTGTTTAGGCATTACTGAGCTACTTTCCTCGAAGTCTATCATGCAATTGTGCACTAGCTGATTTCCAATGATCAATGAAACATATAAGGGGGGGGGTTTCAACATTTTACCTTGCTGTCCTCCATGATTTCCCTTAGGCTAGGTAGCATTCATAAGCACTTTTTCTTGCATTTTCTGATTCGAAGTTGTCCAGTCCTTCATGACAGCTTGCAGTAGATCTCTTTGGCCTGGGATAGATAGGGATTCCCACATTGATATATTGACGTTTGTCTTCTTCATCTGATCAATGATACTGAATGGAGATGAAGTATCCCTCTACTGTCCCTTGGCCTGCACATTCATTCCTTTCCCATGGGCAGCAGCAACTGGCATTTGGGTTGGCCTAGGGGCTGTTTTAGGTGCCCCTTGCGTGTTTGGAACTACATTTTATTTCCCAGTGGCTTGTGGAGTGGTAGAGGGTTGTGAATTACTTGGGGCTAATGGCTTTTCTTCACCCAAATTTCTCCTCTTTGACCTTGTGTTGGCTGCAACACTTTGAGAGGGTATTCAATTCATGCCACAAAAATCCTCTGCTTGCCAATTCACCAATGCGGTGTCATTTGGGGCTGATTGCTGTTGGAATGTTTCTTGTTGTTGGCTACTTTCTTGATTGCTCTCACCCTCCACACCAGTAGTTGTCACCATTAGTGCTTGATTCAAAGCACCATTGAAGCACATGGATTGGTTATGAGGCTCATTACATGGAAAACACCAATCATACTCCTGGGCAATGTTGTTTTGTGTTGGTACCAATGCCTTAGAGGCAGATATGGCATTTGGATTATAGGGCTGAAATGGTCTATTAGCAGGAGGCCTTGTTTGATTCATATTTGCAGCAGGATTAGGTGGCCTTTTTGGTTGGTATGGCTGCCTAATAGGCTGAGCTTGAGGTTGATAAGAAGGTCTAAAACCTTGGGCCTGCTGCCTCTTGAGAGTAACCAGCTCATTGCCTAGGTTTTGCAATTGCTTCATGACTTCTTGAAGCTCATTTGAGGCACTTGGAGATGAAGTGGAAGCTTCATTTGAACTCTGATTTCTAGGAGTGGGAGAAGGAGCCAAATTAGGTGCTTAACTAGTGTTTGGACTCTCTAAACTTGGAAACAATGGCATGGGAGGTCTAGGGGCAAGTTTGCCAGCTTGGATCAGACAATTTTCAGCCCTAATGGCAATGCTATAAGCCATAGGGATAGTTATGCCTCCCATGGACTGAATCAACATAGAAATATCAGAATTTAGAGCTTTGAGATAATAGAGAAAAGCACCTTCTGCTATTGGCCTGACTGTCATTGGAATTCCCTCCCAATTCTTTTGAAATCTGAAGTTGAAATCGGTCAGCTGCTCATTGGGAGCTCTCTTGATGGTTGTCAGCTGCTCCAAAAGAGAAAAGTTGTCTCCCTTTTCTCCAAATTACTCATGAAGTGCTATACACAGCTGATTCCAATTTGTGACAGAACCAGCTCCAAGGCTTCTAAACCATTGCAATGCTTTACCCTTGAATAAAGATGCCAACAACTTGACAGCCACTTGCATTTCATTGATTTCATGGATCGCACAAAGGTTAGCAATATCTTTAACATGATCACCTGGAGTAGTCTGATTTTCTCAAGTGAAGTAGGGAATGTTCTTCAAGGCTGCAATAGGGACTGGATGTTGCGCATTGAGGGCAAGTGGGTTGCTGCTTGTGAAGTTGACATAGGGATTGTTTTGAGCCATTCTGATTGGTCTTAAAACCCTTGTTGACTGAATGAAAGGCCTACCAGGTGGAGGAGTTGAGAGAGTTATGTTTGGTGGAGATGGAGACCTTTGAATCCTTCTTCCTCTTTGCCTTCTTCTTAGAGATAATTGCAGGTATTCAAACAACACTTCTTCTTCTCCAACTCTTGACCTTGTGATTCTTCTCATAAGTTTTTAGGACTAATTGTTGAAGCCAGTTGATTCTTCCCCTTGGAGTCACCATATATGCAAATAATAGCTCTTTTCAAGCAAGAAAATTACAGCAGATGCACATCAACTTTGCTGTAATAAAAATGAGACCTCTAGTGTCCCACCGGGCGTGCCAAAATTGTTGATGCAAAATCACAGCACCCCTAGATGCAGATCAGGTTTCTAGGATGATCATGTTAGAATCTAGTGTGATTGCATAACATTGAATCCTTTCTACAAGCGTGGGACTTACAAAAATGAGAAAGGAGTCTCTAGAGAAGGCTGGTTCCTATTCCTCTGTTCAGATGCACACGAAAATGCAGAGGGTTCACTCAAAACCTAATCTAACTTGCCAAGGAGACAGGGTAAGAAGATGCGTGAAAATAAACCTAAGCTAACAGAGGTGATGCACCGAGGAATGAAGAATATCTATCTTGCCAATAAACACAGACCATTCAAATGTGATGCAAGATCATGTACAGATAACAAAATTTGTAATGAAAGACCAGGAGGAAGCAAATGAACATAGAGAGGGTTGAGAATCATCCATAGACATGCATTACTTGCTCCAAGGGTCGATACAATACACTAAAAAATTCCAAGAGGCAGAGTCGCATTACAGTTCCAAATGGGGAGGTTCGAACTCCACAAATTTGCACTTGATAAAGGGGAGAAGGGAGGAGTAAAATAGAAAATGTCCAACCTTTTTAAAGAAGCTCCTCCTTACAATATATACTAAGAATGAGAGAGGAAAGAGAGAGGAAATTCGAATCTACCATAACCACTTCTGGATACATTTAACTCATCTCATTACGGCAGAAATGGCGGACCCTGGCAAAACGGCGGACTGTCTGTTGCATTAAAGCTAGTTGTTGAATGCCAGTTCTAGGCATTATCACGTGTCAGAGCCGTTTCTCAATTTCCTCTCTCTAAACTAAACCAAAATTCAGGATTGACCCCAGAATCGCATAGAGCATTTCACCAGCTTTTCATTGTTATAAAGAACGTGCAAATCTAAGCTTTGGATCAAAAGATATGGAGATCTGAAGATTTAGGGCACAAAACAGGCGAAAATGTGTTTTGAAACTTTTCCCACGCTTCGCCACCTAGATGATACGTGTCAAGAGCTGATTGGGTGCGTGATTCTCTCTCCTTTTCTCACGAGTGGGTTTTCTTTGAAAACTTTGACATTTTTTGTGATTTTCCACTTTTCCCGTGCTCCCCGCCACTGAGGACACGTGGCATGCATTGATTAGAGGATAGGGGCCTGGGGTCTTCTTTTACTTTTAGCTTTTTGGCTGAAACTTGGCCAAATTTTCTAACTCCTCCCCAAGCTCCATGCTTCCTTGTTCTATTGGACACGTGTCCAATTCCTATTGGCTCGGGCTAGCGCTTCAAACCTCTCTCTTTGAACTTTGGACGTTTTTCCTTGTGACATGTGGCATTACTTGATTCATCCTCAGGCCTGCCGGATTTTCACGTCCCTCGCGTCCCTCTGTCCCGGCTGTCCTAGTGCTTTCTGGGACAAAAACTTCTTATCCACCCAATTCAGGCTTCTATGTCCCTCCTTCGGCCGATGACGCATGGCATAATGTGATTGTCTCTCGGTTCCTTCGGCTATCCGCATCTCGCGTGTACTTTTGGCCCGGATGTCCCTGTACGAAAGTCCTCTGTTTTAGCCAAACCGACTGGTTCGCATCCTTCATGTTCTCATAGTCCAAATGTCCTAAACTGCTTAGTGTGAAAGTTCTCCTTTTCGG
Organism: Taxus chinensis; assembly: GCA_019776745.2. Classification (NCBI taxonomy): domain Eukaryota; kingdom Viridiplantae; phylum Streptophyta; class Pinopsida; order Cupressales; family Taxaceae; genus Taxus; species Taxus chinensis. The sequence goes on from CM034148.1 coordinate 389,074,915, forward strand.
CTAATCTGGGTGGTTCGCGTCCTTTGCGTTCTCACGGCCCAAATGTCCCAACTGTGCCGCTCAGCAGTTAGTCGATTTTCTTCTCCTTCGGCTGAACCGGCTTTCCGTGTCTCTCACATCCTTCTGTCCCGACTGTCCCTTTGCTCTGAAGACTGCCTGGTGGTCTTTCGGCCGATTTGCGCCCAGATGTCCCAACTGTTCCAAGGGCCGCCTGGACCAGGACTTAGCCAATTTTCATGATTTTTTTCTTCCCCAAGCTTGTTTTTAGCATTTCTTCCATTTCTTAGAACTTGCTCTTTTCTTCTTGGACAAGAGGGTTGGAAAGAGGCTGAGGGGACCCCAGAAACATGATTTTGGGCCCTGAATCAATCTGTTATCAAAATTACCTTTGGGGGGGAATTTTTGACAACAGTTTGGTGACTCAGCGGGGCCACCTGCCTGCTAGGTAGAAGATTAGTGGCCTTTTAACAATCCATTGGGCATGGAGTAATAATCCTGAAGCCAATTTGATCTTTGATCCTGACCCTGATACCGCAACTCATCTTTGAGAGCACTCTGAACTGTAGAAATTCAACCTGAGAGTGAAAAAACATGTGCCAAAGCACTTAGGGAAAAAGAAACCTAACTACAACAAGACAATGTGCACACACACTTAGAGGGATTGAAATCTAGGATAATATTTACAAGGGTAAACCTTTTCCTTTTAGTAGCAATGTTTAAGATAAATTCCGTTAACTGGAATCGGGATTTCTTCTCCATCCAATGCAGATAATTGGAAGGCATTACCACTCTTACATCTCGTGACCATGTAGGGGCTGCTCCAAATGGTGTCAAACTTGGAATGCCTTCCAGGTTTCACCCGATCTGCATCCCACTTCAGAACTAGGTCCCCTTCCTAGAAGGTCCTCACTCCTGCCTTCTTGTCAAACCATCTTTTTACTAAGGCCTGATCCTTTTCAATCATCAGGTTGCATGTTCTCTTATTTCTTCCAATTCCATCAACTTTGCGTACCTGGTCTCCATTGGTTTGAACTCAGACAACTCCAACTACTTCATGAGTTCCAATGGTGGCAACTCAAGTGATATGGGCAAGATTTCCTCTCTTCCATAGACAAGCCTGAATGGAGAGTTACCTATAGATCTCTTGGGAGTTATCCTATCAGCCCATAATGCTGATTTTAGCTTGGTATGCCATGTCCTTTGGTTTTCATCCAGAGTCCTTCTGATGATCCTTAGCAACTTTTTGTTCGTGGACTCTGCCTGTCCATTACCCTGTGGGTAATAATTTGAAGAGGTGCTCAAATAGATTCCATTCTTGACAGCCCATTCTGTAATCTTTGAACCTATGAATGCTAATGCATTATCTGATATGATAGTAGCCGGCACACCGAACCTGGTTACTATTTCTTCATAAAAGTCTAGTATGTTAGACTCACTTGCCTCTTTGAGTGCCACTGCTTCGGTCCACTTGGTGAAATAGTCTGTTGCTGTGAGTATCCACTTGTGACCTTGACTCGAATTAGGATTGATGACTCCAATGAAGTCCAGTCCCCATTGCATGAATGGATGATCCGCTGCAATCAAACGAAGGGGCAGAGCTGTTAACCTTCCTTTTCCTGTGAAGAATGCACATTTCTTGCATTTCTTAACCCATGAGTAGCAATCATTGAATACAGTAAGCCAATAGTAACCAGATTTCCTGATTTTGAGAGCTGTTACTCATGGGGCGAATTGGCCTCCTGCCTCCCCGTCATGGAACTCGTATAAGATCCTCTCAACTTGACCTGTTCCAATGCATCTTAATAGAACATCATGGATGTCTTTCTTGAACAAGATACCATTAATGAGTACATACGGGATAGCTTGTAATCTAAAGTATCTCCTCTTTGCCTTGCTCATTTCTGGAGGGCACAGGCCCGTCTGTAGGAAATGTATCATATTCTGAGTCCAACAGGGAGTGGGCACATCATCATTTTCCTGTTCTTGACCATCCTGTAGTAGCAGGACAGCGTCTTCTTCACCTTCTGAGCTGTCTGGTTATTTGGAAGCAAGCTTCTCACACAAAGCTTTGCCACAAACTAGTTTGGTTACTCTGATTTCAATATCATATTCCATCACCTGAGTGATCCAACCTGCCCTTTTCTTGTTTAAATCCTTGTTTAGGAGAAAGTCCTTGACACCATCATGAGACACCAGTAGCTGAACCTTATTGTTTGAGACCAAATGTCTGAACTTCTTCAAGCTCATGATGACAGCAAGGATGTGCTTTTCAATGAAAGAGTACCTAGTTTCATATTCCTCCAAGCCTTGACTGAATAAAGCAACTGGTTGTTCTACTCCTTTCTCATTTTTGCAAGTCCCATGATTGTAGAAAGGATTCAATGTTATGCAATCACACTGGATTCTAACGTGATCATCCTAGAAGCCTGATCTGCATCCAGGGGTGCTGTGATTTTGCATCAACATGTATTTTTATTTATATTTGGAGGGGAGAGGTAGTTAAATTTATGATCTTGAAACATTAATGTTCCCATGGAAATAATCCATCCTTTTCTAGGATGCTTGAAAATAACAATCAATTTAACACAGTATGTGAAATAACATTTATATTCTTTGATACTCAATGTGCACCAATGCCATCTATAGTCTTCACAATACTAACTATAAATCATGGAGTTGGAGCTAAGATAAAGCACTTTATGTATTTTTATTATAGACCCAAAGGACCCTCAAGGGATAATGAAAGATCTTCAAAAGTGATGTTTCCTTTAGGAATTTAAGACTAGACTGAAGTATTGCAAAATATACACTATTCTATATTATTCCCACAGTGACCAGAAGAATATAACAACTAAGAAAGACCCTTGCATAATTGACAAAGTAAATCCAATGCATTATATTAAAAAAATCAATATTTCCTTATTCATTCTTTTAAAACATGAGAAACGAGAAAGTATATCTTTATCAAAATAGTCAAAATCTTATTCATGCAAGTTTTGGCTAGGGGACATAAACAAATTCCCTCAAAAATTGTTAATGGTTGTACAAAAAAACCACCTTAGATCTTCCTCACATAACTCACCACATACAAATGTTTTTCAAGAAAACTAGAACTTGGAACCTAAAAATTTAATAAAAAATTATACAACTACCCCTAATCCGCCTCTCGCACAAAATGAAATGCTTTATAATAAATAGCAGATGAGAGAGAGAAAGAAGAAAAATATGATTTTCCTCTATAACCACTAATAAGGTGTATTAAAATCCTAAAAAGGAGCATGGGAAACCTATCAAACCTGCCCCTCAATGAATTTTTTATTGTATAAGAAGGAAATAAGTCAAATAAATCAGATATGGGTGGTTGAGCTATTTGAATCTACACATTAATGTCATGAACTATGTTTTTCCCATTTTTCTTCAACTAAACACCACCAAAATATGATGCTGATGATGCCAAACTAAAGGGATAGAGGAGACCTTTCCAATGATAAAATGTTTGCAACATTTGTAGCAATGGATCGAAAGATATGGCCCTTTGAAGTTTTGCATGTCAGGATGAACAAGAGATTGAGATGCAGAAACCTTTTATTAGCTTGGGAATTTCAGCTTCCAACATGTGCATTTATTTTTCTTTCCCACATGTCAGTATTTCATTGGGTCCTAGGGTTGGGCTCTGCTTACGCATCCACTTGCTTTGTATTTTGACTACTCTTTCCTTATTTCAGACCCGACACCTTTTAGTAAATTTCATTCACTCCAAGGTTTGAAATCCACCAGAGTCTATTGACCTAAAGTGGGGTAGAATGATGCCACATGTCTTCCCTAACATTGTTTATATATGATATGCTTAGTGCCAAGTGTGAGCTAATAAAAAATATCCACGCACCTTTGCAGTTTCAAACCATTCTTTAACCTCTTCTGCCTACTACGAAGCATCATCCAATGAGGAAGACCCATTCCTATTTTACATTTTACTTTTGACATCCTCACAATTGACAAACATGAAACATGGGCTAATGAGAAAGCTCCACACTCCTTGGGTTTTTCATTATTTCTTGCCTTATGCTTTCTTTTGATTGGTCATGCCTTCGCATCATAAATTTTACCTTGAGTGGACTTACAAGATTTTGGTACTCATTAAAAATATGTCCATATGTCCACCGCTAACCCTTACAACATGGAAACATTTCATTGGATACATGATTGGGAAGACTAGAAATATATTTAAATCCATCTCACTCCAGGTAATTTACATATACAGAAGCCCATCACCAAAAGCTGTGATGGAATGCCACCAAGTGTTCACCTTTGGTCGTTGATCTTATGCCATCTATCATATTGTTTTTCTACCACATATTTTGTGACTTACCTTGACCCTGTTCAGACCCAATAGAATTATCTAACACAATTTAATATAGGGATTAGAGGTCTATGGAGCCAAAATGATTTAAGGAGAGCTAAAATCCTTCCACATGGCCCTTCCTTTGATCCTTGAGATTTTGCCATGTGTCCCTAATGACCTTAGCATTGAATTTGACAAGTAAATTAATGTCACATGGATTTTTGAAAATAACCCACAAATGAATTATCTTTAGTCTCCCATGGGTTTTCAAATGTCAATGGTCAGTGATTTTAAGAGGTGGAATTTTGATAGCTGTATGAATGTTCCAATCTTCATTAAAATAGCTAAGTCCATTTTAACGTAGTTTTAAAATAATTCCTACATCTTTTTACTTCGTGGTTGGGTTGTATGATTTTGGAGCTTCAAATCTTAATATTTTAGGAGAAAATGGATCATTCATTGTTGATAAAAGGATCCTCATGAAATATGTAGACATATCTTGTCCACTCAAAATTTTGGAGCTTATATACTTTGATTAACTAGTCCATTGAACCAGTCCTTTGAGATTTCTACTTAATCCTCTCTTTTATTTGGCTAATTCAAGATATTTACCACAAACTAATGCTTCTTCTTGACTCATAATGATCCTTGAAGCACATGGAACAATAATAAACATATAGAACCGGTTCAATATATGTGAAGTGTATGAAAAATACCCACTCAATCTAAGGGACTGGATTAAGCACCAACAACGGATCCTACTCGGGTATGGTAACCCCCTGTGGGTGCCACAAGAACAAAGAATAAATTCCTAGTCCATTGGAAAAGGAGTCAAGTAAAAAAAGACACGGGGCTTCAAAAATAGAAGCATAATGAGCTGGGGGGAAATAGATAACTACATAAACTTGGTCACTGTAGAAAAGAGCACAAAAGGGATACAACACACAAATAAAACAAAAACAACACAATGAAAATAAAAACTATTCAAAGATCATAATTGATCATCTAGATAAGACCATGTAAGATAATCCTGGTAATTCTTCAGAAATTGGGCATAATCTTGTTTTTATTTTTTTTCTCATATTACATCTCAGCCAGATATTTTTGGGATTACGAGAAGTATCCAAGATACATTCCTTAACATACCTAGGCACATAGATAAGCATGCTCATGATTCCATCATTATAGTTAAAATTTGACTACATGATAATCATTTTTGTAGGGATAACATTTTTTCTTAAATATTTTACATTACATAAGTCAATCATAGGCTCAAAATCAATGAGTTGATCTATGAATTTACCTTTACAATTTGAGAATCCCTGAATTTGATCATCATCTTCAAAAACCTAATTTGGAGAAGTCATAACCACTCTAGCTCCATTTTCAACATTGGAACAAACACAATCAAAATTAAAGGTCCATGGGGCATTGATATCTTCAAGGTGTGCACTAGGAAATTCAAATGATTGAGCTATATCCATATCAACATTATCTACAAGAAGAATAGAGAAAACTTGATTGATGCATGCCAAAAATTCTTCTACCCAGGAGTCAAATACCATTCCACAACATTTTCTTCTAATGTATGTATGAATAACTTAACATAAACATATTCATTCTTTATTCCATAAATATCCATATAATCCTAAAAAAATATGAGATGTTGATCTCCACTTATAGCATTATCCCCTTGAAATTAGGAAACATTACTTTAATTTCATGTGGTACTTGATTAGGATAGTCCATCATTCCATGGAAATTTATTGGTCTATAATTTGTTAATGAAAAAAGGAGACCTTTGTGGAGATTGTGTCATATTATTTGATGGATTATTTTCAAAAGAAGGATTGAAACAGTGGGGAATTGGGTCTTTTAGGCATAGGAGTATGATCTTCAAAATGTAAATCCTTCAAGGACTCATTTTCACAAAAATACTTGATTCTCATGAGTCAAAAAATAAGGGAGATGAAAAACACCTTTGTTACTTGTATATGTTGAACCTTCTTGAAATAATGAATGCAAACTAGCTTAAGGAATACCTAAATAAGATATGTCAGGTGTGCTACAGTAATCTTCCACCAAAGGTTGATCAACCTCAATATTTTCTTCTGAATTTCGATCACTCACTAATTTTGATATTTGCTTCCTTCTTGGATGTGTACCTTTCATCTTTGGAAGTAATTTTTGATAAGATCTAACTTGAAAAAGAACCTTCTTCTTTCCAACTTTGCAAATGGGAGAGTTAATCAACAAGTTGTTAAAAACTTTACACTTATACATACCATATTTTCTTTGAAATAATGAGCCATCAATAAGGCCTTACACCTTATATGTATAGATCAACCCAAAAACATCTTGAAATTATAGCTTTATAAGATGTAATTTTTAGCTTTTCATATCTTTATGAATTTTTACACATTTTTTCTAACAAATTAGGCTTTTATGAAAAGCTTATTTATAATGAGAACATTATGGATAAAAATTCTGATAGAGGACTGTCAACATGTTATGTAATGAAACCATTCTATCCTAGGTTTTTCTTTTATGGATTCACCACTAGAATATCAAATTATAGAAATAGATGGAATCTTCAAATTCTTTCCCCAGTAACGATGCCAGAAGCTTGTTGGTCCTCAAATTTACACCCCCTACTGAATTAACAACAAGTTTTCTCTAGGGAAGGGGGAATTTCTTGGAATTTTGGTAGACAGGGTGGTAGTGTGTCATTTTGTATTTGGGGAGGGGTCTATCACTTTCATTTTGATTAACCATCGGGATGGTTATGGGGAACATACAAAGGAGATGGCCTTTTCCTGCTACTTTTGGTGCTACCTTGAACTAGGGTGAGAGGACATGTGGTGTAACCTAGATGCAAATGGAGAGATGGGATCTTTTTTACCTTGATTTATTTAAATGATGGGTTAATATAGGATAAACATGGCCATGGACACAACACTTCACTCTCATGAGTTTCCACACAAATTTCTACATATTCTTACCTTACAAGACTTAGGTTATTATAGACAATAGAATTTAGTTGCACTTGTATTCTCTTGATAAAAGCTAAAGGTCACTTTCAATGATGTTTAGAGACATATCAATAAAAGAAATGAATGGATGGAATTAAAGGATCAGATTGATTATGTAGTTTTGATGGAGATTAGGAGGGTAGAGGGTAGTTACTTTTATGATATTGGTACATTAATGTTCCCTTAGAAATAATCCATCCTTAAATACAATGCTTGAAAATAAAAATTAATTTAACATTGTCTTTGAAATAATGTTTGCAATCATTGATACTCAATGTGCACAAATTCCATCTATAGTCTTCACAATCCTAACTATAAATCATGGAGTTAGAGCTAAGATAAAGCACTTTATGTATTTGTCTTATAAACCCAAAATATCCTTAAGGGATAACAAAATCTCTTTAAAAGTGTTGTTTCCTTTAGGATTTTACATCCATACTAAACTATTGTAAAATATACACTATTATGCATTATTCCCATAGTGACTAGGAGAAATAAAAAACTTAGAAAGACCCTTGTGTACTTAAAAAATTAAATTCAATGCAAGATAGTAACTGAAGCAATATTGCCTCGTTCATTCTTTTAAAACATGAGAAACGAGAAAGTATAGCTTTATCAAAAAAATTATAATATTATTCATGTAACTTTTGGCTCGGGGACATAAAAAAATGCCCTCAAAACCTGTTAATGGGTTGTACAACATAACCACCTTAGTTCTTCCTCACAAAAATCAACACATATAAATGTTTTTCAATAAAAATAGAAATTAGAACCTAAAAATTTAATAAAAAAGTTTACAACCACCCCCAATCTACCTCTCACACAAAATGCAAGGCTTTACAATATATAGAAGATGAAAGAGAGAGAGAGAAATAAGAAAAATATGATTTACCTCTACAACTACCAACAAGGGGAATTAAAATCCTAAAAAGGAGCATAGGCAACCTACCAAACCCATCCCCTAATTCCTTTTTACTTGTAGAAGAAGGAAATAAGCCAAATCATATTAGATATGGGTGGTTGAGCTATTTAGATATGCAATTTAATGGCCTGAATTTTTTTTCCTTTTTCTTCCTTAAAAATATAATTCTAATTATGTCAAATAAAAGGGCTCGAGGAGACCTTTCTAGTGATATAAATAAAAGGAACGATAACCATATCATACCAAGCCAATAACTCATATGCTAATCAAACACCATGATCAGTAAGATGAAAGAAATTTGCTAGAATAACTTTACATAAAACCTTTGTAAACAAATGAGAAACAATATCATATATTATTATGAAACTTAATGAAATGTAATGAGAATGAGCCTTGCTTATATAAGAAAGGAATAAAAATCTAAGAACTAGTCAAGGTCGTAGATCAAGTCATAAATAAAGGAAAAAACTAGTCAAAACCATAGATTTAGGAAAGAACTAGACATTAAGGATCTACCTCAATACCATAGATCAAGGAGAGAGCTATACCTAACAACTAGCTAATATCCCCCTAATATCTAAATAAAATAAAATAAATATCCACACACATAAGTGGGTGAGGATAAATACAATAAATGTGAATAAAATACCTAGGTGAACATGAGCTAAGGTAAATACCTAATGTAACACCCCCCTCAAGTGAAGCTAGGGGCCCAAAATAAAAGTGGCATATCCATAGTATGAGTCCATATAACTAGGCCTAATCAGGTACTCATGTATAATATATCCATGAAGAAATATCGAACCAAAATAAGGAAAGAATCTTACTTCTAAGGAAAGATAAATAAGAAGAAGAAGAAGGATGATGTTCTCATGAACACCCCAAGAATAACTTCCGAAACCCCAAGCAGACCATGTAACTAAAGGTAGTGAGATGATGTAAAAGGCTTCATAAAGATGTCTGCAACTTGTTGTTGAGTTGAAATGCACTCCAAGAAAATACCTCCATCCTAAATGTGCTGACGAATGAAGTGGATGTGTATCTCAATATGCTTAGTCCGCTGGTGCTCAACTGGGTTGCGAGAAATGTGAATTGCACTTTGGTGTTCATACCAAATTTTATTCAATGAATCCTGTGGGAATCCAAACTCTATCAATAACTATCAAAGCTAAATAATTTTCTGACTTGCTGTAACTATTTCCCTATACTCTTCCTTTGAAGATGAAAGTTCAATAGCCTATTGATTTTTACACACCCAAGAAACGGGAGATTAACCAAGAAAAAATATATATATAGAAGTGGAATGCATTTCATCAATATAACTTGACCAATCTGAATCTTTATATCCAACCAAGTAGAACCCCTAGTTTAGTGTAGGCCAAAGTGGGAAGTTCCTTGTGAATAACACAAAATCATTTTAGTAGATTTCCAATGAATACTATGAGGAGAATGTGTAAAATGAGATACAATCCCTACTACAAATGAAATATCAGGGTGAGTATGGGTTAAGTACATGAGACTTCCAACCAGCTACCTATACAATGTAGGATCACAAAGTGTATAGGTACATGTGGAAGTAAGAGTAACCCCAGACTGAAAAGGAGATAAAATTGGCTTGCAATAATCCATATCAAAGTGCTGAAGAAGATCATGGGTGTAATTTTGCTGACTCAAATGAATCCTTGAATCTGTATGAGAAATATTCAATCGAAGTAAATAATGTAATAACCTAAGTTATGTCATGTCAAACTGTGTAGAAAGAGCCCTCTGAATAGTTTGAATGTGGGAAGAAGAGCTTCTAATAAGTAATAGATCGTCAACATACAATACAACTATCACAATATCCTCACTAATATGTTGGAGATACACTGTATGATTAGAGTGGAAACAAACAAAACTAGTAGATAGAAGAAAAGAATTCATTTTCTCATACAAATCCTGAGGGGCTTGTTTGAGACCATAGAGAGACCTTTGGAGCCTAAAAAAGAGAGAATAATCCTGAAAAAATCCACCCAGTTGCTCCATGTCTATTTCTTCTTGTAAATATCTATGTAAAAAGGAACTATTCATGTCCATCTGGTATATGGGCCATGCCTATGATGTAACAAGAGCAAGTACAAGGAAAACATAATCCATCTTTGAAACAGGTGAAAATTTCTCAGAGTAATCAATACCTTAAACTTGTGAAAAATCCTTGGCAACAAGATGAGTCTTATACTTGTCAATGGACCCATCAACTACATATTCAGTTTGTTATACCCACTTACACCTAACCATATTTCTTCCTTTAGGAAGAGATACTAAATCCCAAGTATGATTCTTCATCAAAGAAGAATACTCTGTTGTCATCACATCATCCCACTCTTATATCCCATGAGCCTTTGAAAAATACTTTGGATCCTCAGAAAATTCCTGACAAAAAATTTCAGAACCTGTAGAATGTGCATGATGATGCCTAGTGGGTGGAAGATCCTGTATGATAGATGTTACCTCAAATCTATCATACAATCCCACTTAAGCATAATGACAACATCGGTAGGAATAGGATCCTCAACGACATCTATAACCTCCTCATCAACCTCCTCAAAGAAAGGATCCTCAAAATGAGAGGATGATGAAGAAGGAGGCATGGAAGAAGATGAAGAATCATGAGGAGTGAAGTGCTCATCAAACTGAACATGTGTTTGAAAAATAATGTCATGAGTATTAGGATCTAAAATTTGATAAGCTCTCATGTCCTACACAATACCCTATAAAGATCAAGGGTTTTCTCTTCTTATCCAAGGCTTTCCTTTTCTTCTTTGAGCACAAAGGCCCAAGCATGGCTCCCAAAGACTCGAAAAAATGAGACATCCATGGCTTAGTATTGGACCAAGATTCCTCTGGAGTCAAATGCTCAAGTTCTCTGTGGGGTGTGTGATTCTGAATGTAGTTAGAAAAATTAACTACTTCTACCTAGTAAATAGGAGTTAAATCTCTAGAATGCATCATACAGTTAGCCATTTCCTTTAAAGTTCTATTCTTTTGTTATGCTAAGCCTATATTTTATGGAGTATATGGAACAAAATCTTCGTGAATAATGCCATGAGTTACCAAAAAATTCAGAAAACTCATTGTTGAAGTACTTCCCACATTATCTGTGTGAAAGTTCTTTATGCAACTAGAAGATTGTTTCTCGACAAAATCCTTGAAGACTTTGAAGTGTGAAAAAACATCACTTTTTTACTTGAGAAAATAAAACCAAGTACGCCTCAAGAAATTATCAATAAAATTAAGTGCATACTTAGCTCCATTGAAAGAGGGGGTAGGAAAAAACCATCAAGTCACTATGTACAAGCTCAAGTGGTGAAGAAACTCTCTTGGAAAAATTCTTAGGAAATGGATCTTGGTGTTGTTTCCCTAATGCACAACCATGAAAAATTCCCTCAAGACAAGAAACTCTAGGAAGACCATCAACCATACCATGAGTGCTCAACTCTTTCAAATATTTGTAATTGAGATGTCCAAATCTCTCATGTCAAAGTATTACTCTCTGAATTTGCATGAGAAACCAATCTTTTCCCTATAGAAGAAGTGTCATCAAAACCCTCAAATTGATATATTCTAGAACTATGATCAACAATCCCTTGAGCAAGAAGTGAATAAGGCTCCAACAAAGTTCGTACTTGTGCCCCATGTGTTGTAAGTCATATTTTCCCTTGACCAGTCATTGATATACAGAAAGAAAATTTTTGCTTGACCAGGATGGATAAAAAATGTTTAATATACACATAGAATCTCCAAAATTTGTAGTAGAACTCAAACCTAGAGATACAAAAGACTCCTTGGAAGAAGTCATGTGATGAGAAACACTAGAATCTATAACCCAACTATCTATAAGTGGTGACTGAGATCTCCCAACAACATTAAGTGTTTTTCCATGCTGAATAGAAGGAAGTGGATTGGAGATATAAATTTTATGTTTCTTGACTGCATCCTCTAAGGCTTGCATTTACTTATAACACCTATGTTCTTCATGACCAATACCCCCAAAAAATATCATGAAACGCTAGACTTATTCTTGGATCTAGAAGACTATTTGGGTTTAGATTTGTTTTCTTTAGGTTTAGGAGCACTTTGAGATGGAGAAGGGGTGGATTTGGTTTTACTTTTTGGTTTTCCCTTTCCCTTAGGATTAGATGCAACTAATGCCTTTTTAGATGTGGAAGACTCAAGATTATAAAATTTGGATTATTCCCTAGTAAGTCTTTCACAAAATTTTTCCAAGTTAGGAATTTTGAATGTATCACCTAAGACATCCATGTTAGAGAAAAAGGTAGAAGAAAAGATTTAGAATGGTCATCTCAACTTGGATAGAATTAAGTAAACACGCTCTTCATCTTTCTTATCTCTTCCACTACCCTTCAACTATGTCAAAAAATTCTTGAACTTGGTAAGATAGTCTATAATTGATGAAAAATCTTCAGGATTAAGAGAGATGATCTCAATTTCAAGTTGTATGGATCTCATATGATCCACATTACTAAATAAACTTTCCAATTTCTCCCATATTTTGAAAGGAGAGTCACATTTTTCCAAATGAAACAAAATATTGTCACTTACATAAGTTCCTATCAAACCCATGGCTCAACATGATCTAATGTTGAAGTATATAAAGAGGCCATTCTCAAAAATCACCAAAAAATGCAAGACCCAAGCAATGCAACAAGACCTCCTAGATTTTGGCACTTTATAATTGAGTGCATGTAACAATATTGCACTTTATAATTATAATGAGTTTCTTAAAAAAATTGTTCTAATGGAACGAGAATGAAAAAACAAGCGTTTTTTAAAAAAAGGAACTCAAATCCGAGTTGCCGATCAAAATTTAGAATCTTTACAAGTTTATGCTCTACTATTTATTTTAGTTGCCACTAAAACAAAATAAAATGCTCTTATCTTCACCACATAAATAAAATTAAAGGGTGCTAGAGTTAAGCACCTACTAGTAGGAATTTCAAGCATTAAGCCCTCATATGACCATACCATACGACCAGGGAACCCCGAAAATGCTGCACTATAAAATAAAGATATTTTTTGGATCTTGAAAAAATTGGTGCGGATTTCAAAGCGACCCAACACGTGCCTCTACAATAACAAAAAAAAACTCAAAAACCGATTACTTCTAGAAATGGTCAAGTTTACAGTTGATCTTAAGGTTATTCCACCTTCCAAATCTAATGAAAGGATATGTTTTACATACAAACGCATGTAAAAACAAAATACGAACAAATCCCAAATATATGAATATAAAAAATCCTTATTTGCAAAATAAAACTTACATATGGATGTCAATAGTAATCTCCATCTCTGATACCATAAAAGGAATGAGAAACGGATTGTACCAAACTAAGAACTCAGATTCTAATCAAATACCATGCTAATAAGATGAAAGTAATTCACCAGAATAAATTTACATAAACCTTTGCAAACAAATGAGCAACAATATCATATATTATTACGGAACTCAATGAAATACAATGAGAATGGGTCTTGCTTATATAGGCAAGGAATATCACTCTAAGAACCAGTTAAGGTCATAGATCAAGCCATAAATCAAGGAAATATCTAGTAACCAAAGAACTATTCAAGTGTATAGATTTAGGAAAGAACTAGTCATCAAGGATCTAGTCAATACCATAGATCAAGGAAATAACTATACCTAACAACTAGATAATATCTCCTAATATCTAAATAAGATAAAATAAATATTCACACATATAAGTGGGTGAGGATAAATACAATAAAGGTAAATAAAGTACCTAGGTGAACATGAGCTAAGGTGAATACCTACTCTAATGATAACCTCCTTCCACTTGAATAAATAAGTCATCCATTAGCAGTAATGGTATCAAAAATATCATGACAAACAAAATTAGGACAATATTGTTAAATTATTATTGGTTTGATTTAGCCATAATGCCTATGATAATTTCACTGGAGTCATTACTAAAAAATAGAAAACATGAACATTTCAAGCCTAAAAAATTTAATTCAAATAACCGCCAAGTAAAATTTAAGGATTATCTGATGAATTTTTCTATAGTTGTTTCATAAGTGGCCTCAAGGATGTGATTCATGTCGAGGTCAAAATTTTCAGGCATGAGGACATGATGGAGGCTCTTAGTTCTGCCAAGTTAGTTGAAGATAAGCTCAGAACCCAACCTCCTTATTTAAATTTTTTCATATTAAAGCCATCCAAACCATAATTCCACTTACTAACCCCACATTCAAAAATAATTCCACAAAATGTCTTATAGAGAAAAAAATGTAATATTGTTAGGAAAAGGGGCTATATTATAACTATGATGAAAAATTCACATGTGACCACAAATGTGTGGAAAATAGCTAGTATTTAATTGATTTTAAGTCACCTCCTGATATGGATGATTCAGAATATGATAAAAAATATAAGCAAGAGGAAAGGGACATATAATATTTCAACCATATAGATCACCAACTAGAAATTTTAGTATGCATTGATATGGTCAACCAATCTTGAGATCATGAAAGTTAAAGGGTGTTTCAAGAAACACACTCTTACTATTATTATTGACTCATGTAACACATATAATTTCATTAATACTCAAAAAACCAAAAAATACAAATATTTTTTATACTCTTTTTCAAGCTTTGAGGTTATGATTGTTAATGCGGAACCGTTATCTTAAGAAGAAAAAATGTTATAATGTTTGTATTTCAGTAGAGGACTATAGCCTCATTTCATATGTGTTTGTTTTTCATTTGGGAGGATGTGATTTATTTCTCAGGGTTTAATGGCTACACACCCTTGGACTAATTTTGTAGGACTTATAAGAACTCTGGATGCAATTTTCTAATTATGGAACAATACACATTTAAAGGATTCATACCCAAGTTAACTACGGTTGTAATATTCACATTGTATGGATACACTCATTGAGAAGGAATATCATGGGCTCACAACTTAACTCTATTCCATTCAGTTTAGTGCACCTCCTAATTATAGTCATCTTGATGACCTGCAAAATATTTTAGTCAAACATGCGATAATATTTAAGGTTCTAACTAAGTACTTCCTCAACAATTGAGAACCATCACATTGAAATCCTTCTAAGGAGTGCACCCCAAACATTTTTTTAATTGAAAATTTAGTATATAATCTCCTAAAGGAAAGATTGATTCATCTAAGAACAAGTCCTTACTATTCCCATAATTTTCTCATTCAAAAAATGATGGATCTTGATGACTATGCATCAATTTTAGGGAGCTAAATAAAATCAATATCAAATACAAAATATCCATTTTAATTATTAATGAAATCATAGATGAGATTAAAAGTGTCCAATTCTATTGTCACTAATACACATAAAAGAAGATGATATCCCCAAAATAGCTTCCCATAACCATGATGGCCACTACAAGTTTTTGGTCATGCCCTTTACGAATTACCAAGGTCCAATGCCTATTCAAAATTCCAAGGATTTATGAACAAAATATTTTGGCCATTCCTTTAGAAATTCATCTTGGTATTATTTAATGATATCTTAGATCTATTGAAAAACTTGGGAAGAGAATATACATCACCTTCACATAGCATTACAACTTGTTTTTGAAAATCAATTTTGTAGGAAATGATCCAAGTACTCCTTTGGTTAACAAAAATTTGAGTACCTTATTCATATCATATTGTAAATAGGATTCAAATTTGACCCCAATAAAATTAATTCCATGAAAAATTGGCCAAATCCCATGATGTTTAGAAACATTCATGTATTTTTGGGTCTCACTAGTTACTACAAAGAATTTTTTCAATGACTATGGAAAAATCTCCACCCCATTAATTGCAATCCTAAAAATAAATTCCATTTATTGGTTAGAACAAAAGAACATGCCTTTGATGTACTAAAATAAGTAATGTGTACTACATTTGTTTTAGAAATGTCATATTTCTACAAGACATTTATTACTAAAAGAGATAATTATGGTAATAGACTCCACGTTATCCCCATGTAAGAACTATGATTTTTCACTTATACCAATAAGGAAATCAATAGGTGAAATTCAATACATTCTACCTATGAAAAGGAAATAACCGAACTATAATGCTATCCTGCATGCAATCAACAATTGGTGATCATAGAGTGTAGGATGAAATAAATCATCATGATCTAAAATAATTTTTGGGAAAAGCGTATCCTCACCAAATTATTATAAATGGGTCACCAAAGTGATGAGGCATGACCATGAAATCACCTATAAAGAAGTGAACTGAGAATGTGGTCACATAAGCACTCTCCCATGTATATGAGTGATTTGGATGAGTTATTGGAGCAAAACTGACCTAAGTCAAATTTCAAAGAAGGATTTATAAAAGTATATTTTTAGAAATTACTAAGATATATTTTTATTAGTTAGTGTTCCATATGGTTATTTAGAGCACGAACTATCTATATCAGTAATCAGAGCATTATTTATAAAAAAAAACTATTTTTAGAAAGTCCTAAAATATATTTTTAGCAATTTTTGATAGTTTTTGGTATTTTACATAGCCCCATCTGACAGTCCTTCTTCATAACTATCACTCTGTTTCACGAGATTATGCCTTTTGCTCTTCTTCTTTTCTATGCTTGGCTTGACTGGTGTTGTCCTTGGAAACCTTATAACTTCTTTGGAGTTTTTTGTGCCACCACTCCATTATTTATTTTTTCCTCTCAGTTTTATTCTATAGCCCTGGTCAAGCACACCATTTCCTTCCTTTCAATATCCTTGGCTTCAAGATCAATCTTTACTTCTTCCTCTTCCATCCTCAGAGGAGTACCCTCACATGACCTCTTTGTGTATATAGTATAATTTCCTTTGGGAGTGCTTAGGAGCTTCACATATTCCCCAGCAACATACTTCCCATCCTAAAACCTAGGTATAAGGTAGACATATACACGTACAAATTCCTTCTTCCTAACTGCTATGGAGTCATGGGTGATATCAATGTTATCTAACTCCATTACCTCTTCATATGTCATTTTGTTAGGATAGACATAGGTTTTCTACAGTATATGGTAATCTACATCCACTTTTTTGCATCAAACTTTAGATTTCTTGCATGATACAATTTATTCATAGAGTCTTTTAATTAACATGAGGTAAATACAATAGAAAAATTACACAATCTCTCATCATCCAAGTTTGGCTCTATCTCTCTCTTAGAGCTACATAATCTAGTCACCCTACCTATCAAATACCATGTGATGTGAATTCTCCTTCCTGTGAAGTAAAATTAGTCCTCGTTGACTCACGATACCAACCACTGATACATGCATTCTGGTTTTCCGAAGAAGAGAAACTCATAGAGTTAAAGCACTCTAATAGTTTCCAAGAGTCTTTGTACTGAGTCATCATTAACCTGTTTCCCTGACTCCATCCTCTCATTAGTTTTGATAATCGTATCCTTCTCAATATTTCCATGCTCTTCTTTGAGATATGATTAAACTTGTTAATCTTATACTTTTTCAAAGGTTAATTCCATGGCCTTCCTTCTATGACCTCTCTTGGATATCAAATCTCTACAAACCATTCCTCTAGTGCTTCCTCACTCACGAGCTTCTTGTTCTTGTTCATGAATTTCCTTGGTGTCTTCGATAAAATCTACTCAACTTATAAGGTTCCCTAGATGTCATATTACTCACCATTGCTTATACTTGCAAACTTTTCCTCCTTACTACCTCTCATTTCTCAAACGTGTGTTCCCTAGCTATGAATTTTTCTTCTTAAACCCTAGCTTTAAAATTCAAAACCTCAAACCTCTAATCTCCTCGCGTATTTTTTTTTATCTCACACTTCCCAAAAAGCATCTTCACTTCAAGCCATGCCAACTTTTCTATAGGTTTGATAGATTCTCTTTTATACTCGTACTTTGCAGTTGTTTATAATTCATTTTATCTTTAAGGCTCAAATACTCTAACATGTAAGGTAATAATGAATTCATTTTCACTCATTATATAGATTTTTCATAACTTTCCCACATTAATTACTCCTCACCTACCACCATACTCAGATTTAATTATGTTTTTTCTCTTTTTCTGTGCTTTCCATTTCTATCTTTTATACACTGCATTTGTAACCTTCTGGCGTGCTCACTACTTTTTAGGCCACAAAAATCCTTGTGTTCTTACTTACACCATAATACATGATCCTTTATACAACATATCAAGTATTTTATAATTTCACTTCACTATAACCTAGTTCTCACACCTATATGCTCTCTCTCTCTCTCTCTGCTACATAGTTTTCTACATATTTATAAGGGTGGGGACTTTCCCTTCACCACTTATCTAAACCCAAAATAGGTCACCTGTTATTATTAGCCATGCACCATTACAAAAATATCCACACATACAAGTGCACTAAAAATAGACTACTTTTAGTTAACTGACAGTAGTAGATCTATTCCCGGCCTATGTCTATTTAAAGTTCTTCATATTTGATCCTCCAAGAATAGCCAATGTGTGTCACATAATTATTTGACTGGTTTGTGTTCTCTGCATGCTATCTCTAAAAATAGATCCTCATCGTAAAAATGGCTAACTATCAAACCTATTTTTGTTCTTCACACACGACCCTCTCTGATACTCTAGTGTATTTGCATGTGCTTTGATCTTTTACATGAACCTTTTGTATGTCCTTTTCTAATTTCAAAATTTTTATTGACCAATACCTCCCAAAAAAGAGGAGGAACTGATGTCCCCTGAACTATTGGTTGTTTCCAAAGACTAAATTTCTAACCAACATTTTTTTGGCATCCACTGTGGGGGCACGTACTATATTTCCCACTAAATAATCTTCATATTGAATCAACAATTTAAGAAAAGTGGTAGAAATAAGATACACACAAGGAAAAAGAGCCCAAGGTTTTGAGGATCATATTTTTTAGTTGTAAAAACAACAATGTTTTCAGTTATCTCCAGAGAGAAGAGGTATAAATATAAGGGCTTTGAGTAATCCTCTAACTCAAGAAAGAACTAGTTTTTCCTCTTATTAAAATACTATCACTTATCCATGATTAAGTCCTATTTCTCACACTTTAGTGTTAGAAAGTGTTTTTGTTCCTTTATAAGTTGTATAGTGTATTTCCTACAATGGCTTTTCTACTGCTTTGGGGTCAAAAAGTTAAACCTCTAGCACTTGTACAACCCTTGCACGATTTACCTAAGGGTATTAGGAATAATTTTTCCAAGTTCAGAGGTGATAAAAAAGTGTATCCAGATGAACACATTGCATCTTTTATCATTTCATGTGGAGTTCTTAGATTTGAACATAAATATGTTTCAGTCAAACATTTTGTCAAGATTACAATATAATTTTGTAGATTGGTTCTACCATCTCCTAGATGGTAATATACCAATTGAAATACCATGAGGACTCAATTATAGAACATATTCAATCATACTAAATATTTTCATGCACTCCTGGCTCAAATTTCCCAAATAAAGAAATAACCTTATGAACCCATGTGGGAATTGGTTTCCAAATTTAATAAATTGGCTACTAAAATTTCAGCTACTACTCGCCCTGTTTATCAAATTCTACAATGCTTCTTCCTTAATGCTCAATTTCAAGAGTTGAGTTATGCATTAAGGAGAGCCAATCTTGTCAATTTTTATGTTGATCAATAATTGGACATAAGTGTAGAAGATGACCTCATTATGTTGGGAAAGTTGAGAAAGGATTCACCCAAAGCCAAATCTTCTACTTCAGGGACAACAAATTCTGAACAATTAGTTCAAAATTTGGCCAACGATATGATTGCAATAAAAAATAATCTTGCTCATAATATTCCATAAAAGTACATACCACAAAGAAACCTCCAGCCAGGGAACCATATTCCTCTTGCTCAACCAAATCTATCAATTTAAAACCCTATGATGAAGGTTCTGGTTAATGCAACATGTGAAGTGCAGGATCTTGGTGATGATTTTGAAGTATAAGACATTAAGGAGCCAAAATAATAACCTGAAGAAGCCCAAGAAGAGGAAATTGACTCCAAAATAAAATTTCAAACCACTGAGGGAGTAGATGACAAGGGTGATTATTATGATGATGTAGCTATAGACATGAACAAAAAATATTATGTTGTCATGACCAGAGAAAACTTAAGTAAGAAGAAGGAAGTTGTGCATCCTACAAAGAAAGAGAATTCCAAAGAAGCTCCATCCACTATTTCAGTAGTTTCCAGAAGAGGATCACCCATCCCTGATACTTCCACTAAATTTTAAGTACTACTTATTCATCTAATGCTCCTTCCACTTCCTCTTTTGTGCCTAAAGAAACTACATCTTCTACTATTATGTCTAAACCAAATTTAGTATCAAAAGATGATAAACCCAACATATCTATTGTTTCTAGTCAAGAAGCTCCATCTGCTTTAGGGTTTTTTGATATCATTGATCCTATCAAGAAGACCAAAATTCATTTGTTTAAAGCACAATTTTATCTGACTTACCTAGAGGCCTTCACCCAACTTGTCAAATTTTTCAAATCCAAAACCATAAAATCACCCACAACTTATAAAGGCCTTTTACCTAATCCCATATCTCCTTCCCCACAAAATTTAATAGCTTCTGCACCCTCCATTTTGAGAAGATTGATCCCTTTTATGTCACACTACTAATAGTGGCCATAAAATCAATAATTATGTCATTAACTCTGGAACATCAGAAAATGTGATGCATGTTAAATTTTCACATTCCCTTGGCCTCACCCTGACCCAAATATTTGGTTCATGTTATTCAGTGAATACTAAAGAGGTACCCATAGTTGGGAGAGTAAAATATGCTCAAGTAGATTTTTCTGCATTCCCGGAGAAAAGAGATACGACCACAATCTTGGTTGTAGACATACCTCCTTCTTATAGTATGTTGTGAAGTAGAATTTTCTGCATGGAGGTTGGAGGGGAGATATAGATGGTCTAGTCCTATGTAATTATCCCAATTAATGGGAAGATGAAGATTTTTTTTCCAGAGAGGGAGGCTAAATATATTATCCAAAAGACAGATGACCCTAAGGCCCAAATTTTATATGAATATATTGGTCATGGAAATTATATGGTGATGTCTAATACCGAGGCTAAAATTTCCAAGGTGGTTTAGGATGATCAAAATGGTGTTTATATTCTAGATTTTGACAGAATTTTTTTCGCATCTGGTTCGAGAGAAGGAATTTTATTGGTCACACCTAATGATAAGTTCCAACCTTTCTCCTATAATCTCCAATTTTCTAACACCAACAATATTGTTGAGTATGAGGTACTTTTTCTCAGCCTAGTAGTAGTAATAAAGATGGGAATAAAGAACCTTAGTGTGTAAGGTGATGAAAATATTATCATCAAACAAGTTCGAGGAGTTTTTCAGGTGAAGAATGAGAGGATAAAGAATTACAAAAAGTTAGTATGGGATTCCTCCTAAATTATTGGATGAATTCTCAATTAATGTTGTGCCAAGAGAGAGTAACACTAGAGTAGATACCCTAGCATTTTCTGTGTCCTTTCTCATCCTACATCTTGATTTTTCCCAAGATAAATTCATAGTAGAAATGATATTCAGACCTGGTGTCCCTGATAATACAAAAAAATGATAATTATTTAATTATGATCAGCATTTTATTTCCTTTCTCAAATTTAAGGACAAATTTAGCCAATATTATTTTGAAGGAAGAAAATTTGGCTATCATGAATCCATTACATCTTTTGTGTCTGAAGAGGGAGTTGAAAAATAAGTTGATCAAGATGGTTGTATCAAGGTTAAGGGAAATACAATATCTAAAGTTCTTGTGAGTTTAGAGGCATTGTTTGATAAACATGATAGATACATCAAGGGAAAGATATCACAAGAGGTTGGCTAGTTAGGTGAGTTTGTAAAGGTCAATATTGGAAGCAATGAGGAGCCAATATTTGTTAATATTGCTAAGTGTTAATTTGGAAATGAGAAGAGAAGAATGGTTTAGCTTTTGAAGAAGTACATAGATGTTTTTGTCTTACTCATATAATGACTTGAAAAGCTTTAAGCCAAGGGGGATGTAACATTACATTCCCTTGAACCCAGGAATTCAATATTTTGTCAGAAAAAAATGAAATAAAATCCAAAGATCAGAGGAACCATTTATTAGGAGATTTAGAAATTTCTCAATGCCAGGATAATTTTCCCTATTCATCATTCAACCTGGGTTGCCAACATTGTGCCAGTAAAAAAGAAGAATGGAGAGATTTGGATTTGTGTCAATTTTAGAAATTTGAATTAGGCTTCTCGTAAGGATAAGTACCCACTTCCCATAATGGATCATATTCTATAGCCTATAACCAATTCAAAGATTATATCCATGATTGATGGGTTTTCAACATACAACCAGATCAAGGTGGATGTACAGGACCAATAGAAAGATGCTTTTACAACTCTTTAGGGTAAATTATCCTATAGAAGGATATCATTCAGTTTGATTAACGCAGGTGCAACATTTTAGATAGAAATGGATTTGGCCTTTGGTGATCTGAAAAATAAGTGTATAGTGATTTACCTTGATGATCTAAATATTTTCTTAAAGAAAAGATAATATCTCTTTCAGCACCTTGATTTTTTCCTTCAAAGATGTAGGGACAATGGAATTTCATTGAATCTAAAAAAGTCTATTTTTTGGTGTAACAGAGGGAATTTTTTGGGTAATATTATATATAAGGATGGAATAAAGATTGATCTAGAGCATGTCCAAGCTATCTAGAATAAACCCCTTCCAATAAATAATAAAGGCGTGCCTTCATTCTTTGGAAATATTAAATTACTTAGAATATTAATTCCCAGTTTTGTAGAGTTGACTAAGAATATAGCCCATATGTTGAAAGAGAAGCAATACTTTTGATGGAATACTGAAGGGAAGAATGCTTTTGAAAACATCAAGAGATATATTGACAAGAAACCTATTCTTTCTTGTTTGGATTTTGATAAATATTTTATAATCTATTTTTATGCCTCTAAGCACACCCTAGAAGTAATTCTAGTCGAGAAGAAATTTCATGGATGTAAATTGCCTATAAAATTCATGAGTTATGTATTTAAGGACCATGAGCTCAAGTAATCTCAACTGGAGAAGCTTTCCTTTGCTGTGGTAAAAGTTGTAAAAAAAATTGTTTGTATATTCTCAATTCACACTCCATTGTGTTCATACTAGATACAATAGTGAATTCTATCCACCCATAGTAGGACATTGAATCAAAACGAGGCAATTGGGTAGAAAAATTCCAATAGTATGAACTTGATATCAAGCAAATGAGCTTATCCGAGGTAAGGGTATATGTGAATTACTTACTAGTGATCCCAGGAGTGAATTGATTGAAAATGAGTTTGTGTATGTTCCAAGTGTACTCTTTATAAGTTAAAACGATGAGTGGTATATTGATATTGCTCATTTCCTCACTTACAGAGAATGTATGACACATCTGTACCAAAGAAAAATGAGCCATTAAACTTAGAGTTGCTTAATATGTACTTTGGGATAATTACTTATTCAAGATTAGAACTGATGGTCATTTTCTCAGGTGTGTTGATAATGAGTAGTAGAAGATATTATTGATGGTTTTTCATGATTAGTCATGTCAAGGTCACTTTTCTTCCTCATTGATAGCTCATAAAATTCTTTGTGCAAGGTATTATTGGCCAAATATTTTCATATATACAACAAAGTGGGTTTCAAAGTGTGAAGCATGTCAAACTTTCTTAGGCACACCCAAGTTGGACACCTTACCTCTTAAACCAATGATTATTGCCGAGATTTTATAGAAGTGTGGGCTAGATTTAATAGGAACTCTTAACCCAAGTTCAAGTGTAAGACACTCACATGTTCTAACTACCACTAATTATTTCACAAAGTGGGTCGAAGCAATTCCAGTTAAGAAAATATATTGGTCAAGTTTAGGATTCCAAACAAGATTGTTACAGACAATTCCCCTAACTTTTCTTCCCATGAGCTCATTAAATTAAGTTATGTGTATGACATTTCTATTACACACTCATCTATTTACTATCTATAAGGGAACATGCAAGATGAATCAACCAATAAGAACTTGGTAACAATTATCAGGAATCTTGTAGATGAATCATAGAGGAATTGACATAAGAAGTTGTATGATGCTCTTTGGGAAAATAGGTTCAAACCAAAGAGATCCATCATGATTTCTCCATTCTATTTGGTGTATGGGATGGAAGCTCAATTTCTAGTAACAATGGAGTTTCCTGCACCACATCTTGTAAAATCCATTCAAGATGAAGAGTTCTCTATTGCCACAAAGAAAATATTTATATACCTACAAAAGTTTGATGAATAAAGGTTACAGGTTGTTGACAAGATTGTTGTACACCAGAAAAAAAGTCAATCAACTTTTTTGATAAGAAAGCTA
The DNA here is from genome assembly GCA_019776745.2 of Taxus chinensis. Lineage (NCBI taxonomy): Eukaryota > Viridiplantae > Streptophyta > Pinopsida > Cupressales > Taxaceae > Taxus > Taxus chinensis. Next base: position 389,099,667 of record CM034148.1, read on the forward strand.
GGCCCAGAGACTTCCAAGTTGGATAAATTATCCTACTTTGGGAGAAATGATGCGAACCATGAGGAAGTCATGGTAGGTTTGACTCTCTCTGGCTTGGTCCTTTCAAAATTCAACATTTTGCTGGAAAAAATTCTTACTATCTAAACTATATGGATGGAACTTCTCTTTCATTTCCATATAGTGGTACATATGTAAATTTATTCTAGTCTTAAGAGAACAAATATCCTTTGTATATAGTTATGTAAATAGTCTTATATAGTCTTTGTTTTGGGTTGGTGTTGTGTCTCTTTGTTCTATGTTCTTTTTTTTGGTCATGTTCTATATAAATTTTCCCAATGGATAAACACTAATCTTGTAACCATGATATTTTGGGGTTCTTTGCCCTATCTTTTTTTGACTTCACTACATGTCAAGTCAGTCCAATCCCCGGAAAGATCCATGTGTTGTTACTAAGCCAAAAAAAGTGCAATTTTTGAAATTTTTGGTCAAGGGACCCTTTTGTCCAATTTTTTTGTCTTTGAGAATTCATGAGGAATGATTTTTTTTTAAAACAGTTATTCATTTTTTTTAGGTTTTTGGGTCAAAAGGATTGTATTGGGGTAATTTTTGGTTGCATTGGAACATGAGGAACAAGTTCCTCTAGGAATCATATTCCCCACATCGTTGTTTTACATACATTGTTTTCATTTCATTTTTTACTGATCTTTCTTTATTTTGTGGAACTATTCCCTGGGGTCCTTTGTTTCCCACGACTCATTTCTTTTTGAAAATTGTATATATTGTGGGATTTTCGGGAGTTTTTGGGAAAAAGTGGAAGTTGTGATTTTAGGCCTCTTGTTCCCTACATATCCACTTTCTCCACATATTTCTAATTCCTTCGTATTACAGATACTTCGGGAATTCTAAGAATTCCCAAACTTTGTTCCACCTAGGACTCTATTCCCCGCAAGCCTTCATTCTCCACACTTTCCTCCCTTCTGCAAGCCTTACCCCATGGTTCTCCTTAGTATTACGGGTATTTTGGATGTGTTGGCTACTACCGGCCTCCTTTTCCCCACAAACCCATATCTTCCACACTTAACAACCTTTATTTGTATTACAGGTGTTTTAGGAATTTTTGGCACACAAGCCCCTTGGTCCTAAGGTGTCTGTTTCTCCAAAAACCCATCATGACTATAGTATAAAGGGAAATTAATTTTAAAAATGTTCTTTTGGCATCCCCATTTTCTCCCTCTATTGATTTACCCAAATTAACCATTTTATCAAACTGTTTAGTTTAAAAGGGTGTAAACAATTAATTTTTCACCATTCCAAGTCATGATTTTCATTTTGAACTATCATTTTCTCATTCCATTTCCCTCATGGATGTTTTTGGTCATATCTTGACCAGTTTACAACTGTTTTTAAGAAAAAAAAAAAATTTGGGATCCTTAAGAAAGGATCATTCTTCATGTATCAAACGTAAGTCATTTCATAACTCCCTAGTCTTATCCAATATCAAGTTGAATTTTATATACTCCCATTCAATTTCTCTTAAAAAGCCATTTTTCAGATCCGTTTCTTTGAGTCTTTTCCCCTACCTTTCACCATGAGGTTCCAGTATGGAGGCTCTGAATATAATTCTTCCTTAGATACCTTTGTACCAAAAATAGGTGATAATGATGTTAGAAATTTGATTTTTGATGATTTTTGGGACCTCATTTCCAAAGTTTCTCTCACTACCATGGCCCAATGCATTAAGAATAGTGGAATTGATTACAATGTTGGTTTTTCCCTTTCTATACAATACACTGATACTGCACTAGCATGTGCTTCTTATTTATATCCTATAACCAAAGAATATATAGATCCTCAAGGCTAAGTAATTGCTAAAATTGATTCAAACCATATAATTGAAGCTATAAGGATCACTAAAATTGTAAATTCTAACACCTTAACCAAATCCTAGGCACAAAATGTGTTTGAGAAAGATAAGGACATATATAAGGAACTGATTGTTAAGTCATGGCTCGAAGCCCAAAAGAGAGGTGATTCAAATTTTCCTAAGGTTCTATATAGGTTAGTTTTCAAGGAGAAATTATCATACATGATCACTATTCTTGCAATATTAATGGGCCTACCTTATATAAATGAGTTCCAAATTTAGATGTGTGTATACATCAACATCTTTTGTGAAGGAAAAAAATATGAACTGGGAAGAGATCATCTATGAAAATATCAGTGAGAAATTGGTTAATGTAGAACAAAATTAAAATTTTTATATGACTTCCTACCTCATTTATACAATTGCAACTTTTATATTGTGGGTGGGATTATCTCCTCAGGATGATAAGAAGAATGAGCCAATCTATGAATTTTACCCAAAGCTCACCTTTAAAAACAAAAATTTCCATCAAAAAAGGGTGAATGATGTGTTAAAAATGTTCATAGCCATGTTACTTGAAAGGAATACAAGTGAAAGATTGTCTATAGAAGCTAAACAGTTGATTTCAACATACGACAACCTCTTCATTCAATTCATGATATTCTCCTACATAAGGCTAGTTGGTTTTGAAGGTACACCTAAATAGTTAACCATGTATTTTTATGATAAATTAGTCTTTTTGGAGGTTTGTAGACAATTGGATATGCTACATAGGACATGTAGGGAAAAGAAAATCATTGAAATTCAATTCACTATTTCCTTGGGAAATTATACATGCAAGTCTTCCTTGGATGCCCAAAATGTACAAAGAACTATTGTTGATTTCAAATTTCACTCATACCATAAAAGGTAATATTTTAATATCAAGGGATCCATTTATAAACATTTGAGAATATCCTATTATCATCTCCCCACCATGCAAGATTATTGGGTTGATTTTACTAACAAACATGAAGTTAGGAAGAGCTATTTTGGAATACTTTCTCTTCAACAAATAAAGGATTTCCAAGTGTATTAGATTCATTTTCTTGACGACTTGGAGGATGATAATGAGAGATTTTATTCTATAGAGTATCTCAAGACTATTCAACATATGCCTCTACCTACTATTGACTGGTCCCAAAAGGAAAGGGATGATCCTTCATATATGAATAATCCAGTTATTGTGATAAAAAGATAGTGGTTCAAAAAAAGGATGAAGGATTATAAAAAATCCATGAAGCAATCCTCTTCTCAGGAATTCTCAACTTCACACAAATATTTCTCCTCTCCTCAGGAGGTTACATCTCAACTTAATCCATCTTCCTCACCTATGGATACAGCAACCAAAGTATATACCAAAAAGGAAAAAATAAAGCAGATAGAAAAAATTCAAGAAATGCTTGAGAAATAATTTGAGCAAGAAAAGACTCTTGAAACAGCTGAATAAGAAGTCTCAGTGGTTGAAAAAATATCTCAACATTTGGAAGAAGAAGAGAAGGCTACTGAAGAACAAAAATAATAATCTAAAAAATAAAATGAAGAAGAAGATGAGGAAGATGATGTGAAAATTATAGATCCTAACATAGGAAAAGTGAGTACCTCAAGAGCTAAGATTTCATTCAAAATATCATCCTCCTCTGTTATTAAAGTACTAACTCTTGATGTTACTTCTCTTCAGTTCCTTGGTACTTCCCATGCTCTTGCATTAGCTCCACCTACTACTCCACCTTATCATGACTTCTTCACATGGGTTCATCCCATGATTGATAGCATAAAGATAAATGAATCTTCTCATATTTTTACTCCCAATTTATATGTTGTACTTCTTGTACTTGGCATAACCCCTACTCCTTCTCCTCCAAAGAAGGCCAAAATAACCTCCCGTTATGTTGGTAAAGTTGAGAAAATAACTACCCAAGGCCAAAGCATCTACTTCATGGACAATAAGTTCTAAACAATTAGTTCAAAATTTATCCAACGGTATTGTTGCAATCGAAAAGTAGCTTGCTCATAATATGTCAAACAAGGACATCCCACGGAGAAACTTCTAGCCAAATAACCATCTTCCTCATGCTCAACCAAAGATATAAATTAAATCCCCTCTAGTGAAGGTTCATGTTAATGCAACTTCTGAAGTGAAAGATCTTAGTGATGAGTTTGAAGCAAAAGGGATTGAGGAGATGAAAGAACCTGAAGAATTTCAGGAAAAGGTAGATGAATCCCAAATAAAATTTCTCACCATTGTGGGAGTATATGATGAGAATGATGATTATGATGAGGTATTTACATACATGAAAAAAAAATATTATGTTGTTATGAATAAAGAACAATTGATTAAGAAGAAGGAAGTTATGTAACCTACAAAGAAAGATAAGTCCAAAAAATCTCCAGCCATCATTCCATTAGTCGCAAGAAGAGGAGCACCCATCCCTAATACTACCACTATAAAATTAAATACTACATCTCCATCTAATGGTCCTTCCACTTCCTCTTTTATGCCTAAAGAAACTAAACCTTATACTCCTCTTCCTAAAACACCTTCAGTCTCAAAAGATTATAAACCCAAAACTTCTAATGTTTCCAGTCTAGAAGCCCCATCTGCTTCAGGGTATTTTGATATCATTGATCATATCAAGAAGACCAAAATTCATATTTATGAAGTAGAAATTTATCAAACTAACTCAGAAGCCTTCAACTAAGTAGTCAAAATTTTCAAATCTGAACCCATTCAATTACCCACAACTTCTAAAGTATTTTTATCTACTGTCAACTCTCCTTCCCCACAGAATTTAATGCATTCCACACCCTTCACCTTTGAGAAAATTGAGCCATTTTATGTCACACTAATAATAGGCAGCCATAAATTCAGCATTTGTTTCATTGACTCTGGAGCATCAAACAATGTGATGCCTGAAAATTTTGAATATGCCCTTGGTCTAACCCTGACCTGAACCTTTAGTTCTTGTTATTTAATGGAGACTATAGAGGTACCCCTAGTCAGGAGAATAAAAAATGATCAATTAGATTTTGTTGCATTCCCAGAGAAAAGATTCAATTCCATAATCTTGGTTGCAGACATACCTCCTTCTTATGGTATGTTGTTAAGTAGAAACTTCTGAAGGGAGGCTGGAGGAGAGATATAGATGGACTAGTCCATGTATCAGTCAATGGATAGATGAAGAACTTGTTACCAGAAAGGTAGGATGAATATATTATCCAAAAGATAGATGACCCTATGGCCCAAATTCTATATGAATATATTGGTCATGGAAATTATATGGTGATGTTTAAGACTAAGGCTAAAGTTTCCAAGGTGGATTAGGATTATAACAATGGAATTTATATTCTATAATTTGATGGAAGTTATTCCACAGATGGTCTTGGAGTATGAATTGCATTGGTCTCATCTAATGGTAAGATCCAACCTTTCTCCTATAATCTCCAATTTTTTAACACCAACAATACTATTGAGTATGAGGTACTTCTCGGCCTAACAATAGCAATGGATATGGGAATAAAGAACCTTAGTGTTCAAGGTGATGCAAATATTATCCTTAAACAAGTTTGAGGAGATTTTTAGGTGAAGAATCAGAGTTTGAAGCATTACAAAAATATGGTATGTGATTCTTTTATATTATTGGATGTATTCTCAATTAATGTTGTGCCAAGAGAGAGTAACACTAGAGTATATGCTCTCGCAATTTCTAGGTATTTTCTCATCCCACATCCCAATTTTTCCCAAGATAAATTCATGGTAGAAATGATATTTAGACCTAGTGTCACTGAAAAATACACACTAATAGAAATTATTCAATGATGACCACCATTTTATTTCCTTTCTCAAATTGAAAGAAAACTTTAGCTAATTGTATTTTGAAGGAATCAAAGTTGGCTATCGTGAATCTATTACATCTTATGTGTCTGAAGAGGGATTTGAAGAAGAATCTGATCAGGATGGTTATATCAAAATCAATGGAAATAATATACCTAAATGTCTTGTGAGTTTGGAGGAATTGTTTAATAATCATGGTAGATACATCAAAGGGATGGTATCATAAGAGGTTTCTATTCACCTGAGTTTGAAAAGGTCAATATTGGAAGAACCAGGGAGCCAAAATTTGTTAATATTGGTAAGTGTTGCTCTTGCGATGAGAAAATAAGAATGGTTTAGCTTTTGAATAAGTATATAGATGTTATGGCTTACTCATATGATGACTTGAAAACCTTTAAGCCAAGGGAGATGTAGTATTATATTCCCTTGAAGCCAAGAATTCAAGGTTTTCATTAGATGCAATGGAAATACAATATGAGGATCATAGGAACCATTTATCATGAGATTTAGAAATTGATCAATTCCAAGATAATTTTCCCTATTCATTATTCAACCTGGGTTGCAACATTGTGTCGGTAAGAAAGAAGTTTCAAGAGATTAGGATTTTTGTGTATTTCAAAAATTTGAACCAGGATTCTCTTAAGGAGAACTACCTGCTTCTCATAATGGATCAAATTTTGTAGGTTGTCACCGGTTTGGAGATGTTGTCCATGCTCGATGGGTTTTCAAGATACAAAAAGATCAAGGTTGATGTACAAGACATTCATAAAATCACTTTTATAACTCCCTAGGTTACATTTTCCTATTAAAGGATGTCGTTCAATCTGATTAACGTGGGTGTAACATTCCAGAGGGCAATGGATTTGGCATTTTCTGATCTAAAAAAAAATGTATAGTGATCTACCTTGATGATCTAATTGTTTTCTCAAAGAAAAGATAAGATCATTTTCATCTCCTTAAATTTTTCCTTCAAAGATGTAAGGGGACCATGGAATTTCATTAAATATAAAAACGTGTCTTTTGTGTAACATAGGGAAAATTGTTCGGGCATATTGTATCTAAGGATGGAATAAAGATTAATCCAGAATGTTTCCAATCTATCCAAAATATGCCCCTTCCAATAAGTAAGAAAGGTGTGAATTAATTCTTTGGAAAGATTAATTTCCTTAGAATATTTATTCCCAGTTTTGGAGAGATGACTAGGAACATAGCCCATATGATGAAAGATAAGAAATCCTTTTCCTGGACTACTAAAGGGAGGAATTAATTTGAATACATCAAGAGAGATATTTCTAAGACACCTATTATTTCTTATCCATATTTTGATAATGTTTTTATAATTATTATTATGCCTTTGAGAACACCCTGGAAACAATTCTAGTCTAGAATAACTTTCATGGATGTGAAGTTCCTATAACATTCATGAGTTATGTATTAAATGCCCACTAGATCAAGTAATCTCAACTAGAGAAGATTTCTTTTTCTATGGTAAAAGATGTAAAACAATTTCTTTTTTATATTCTAAATTCACACTCCACTATGTTCATACCAGATATAACATTGGAGACTATGCTCATACAATAGGATTTTGGATTGAAACGAGGCAACTGGGTAGAAAAATTCCAAGAGTACGACCTGGATATCAAGTTAACTAATATTTTCTGAGGTAAGGGTCTATGTCAATTTCTTGCTAGCTATCTAAGGAGTGAATTGATTGAAAAGGATATTATTGATGTTCCAACTCTATTCTTTATAAGTTCAAATGACAAGTGGTATGATGATATTTCTCATTTCCTCACAGAGAATTTCTGGCACATCTGAGTACCAAAGAAAAATGATCCATTAAACTCATAACTTCCAATATGTACTTTTGGATAATTCCTTATTCAAGAGGGGAATTGATGGTCATTTTCTCAGGTGTGTGAATAAGGATTAACATAAGATATTACTGATGGATTTCCATAATTAGGCCTGTGGAGGTCATTTTTCTTCCTCAGTGACAGATGTTGGGACCTGAAATATTGGCTGAGTACCAAAAGGTGTGTGCACGAAGGACCAGTGAGAAGAAGGGTGTTCAGGAGAAAGTATGTAGGACATAGGGGTTTAAGGAGGGTTTAAATGAAACCAGGGAACTCACGAGAAGCAAAACACGGGTTTAAAAGACTTAGCCATATTTGGCATTCTAGAGGAACTTGAAGAAAAACATGAAGACATGACTACGCGTGATGAATGGATAAGGTGCAAGCTTGGAACATTAGAGGTCAAGAAAAGGTTATTCAATGCAGGGAATATTCTTAGAAGACATCATTGTCGATATTGGAGGGTTTGCAAAGGGATAAACATTCACCAATGGAGGACCACATTGACACTTGGCATGTGATCTATCTAGGAGAGAAGACATAGTGGTGGGTACTGATCCTATAAGGAGAGATGCTCAGGATAAATATAACAAAAGACACAGAGAGGATAATAAAGGAGAATATAGAAGAGGGACAAAGATATAGAAAAAGATAGAATGCAAGAGATAATAGGAGATAGAGGGAATGCATAAAGAATAAGAAGAAAAGTAACAATGTGTTGTAGTAATGCTAGGGTTTAGAGCACATAGTGCTAAGGGTTGTAAGGGATGCCATAAACCTCTGTATGGCACTAGGATCTTTAATAAGGGTTAAAATGGGAAAAATATAGTTAGGATCTCATATGGGGAAGGATTTGCGAAAGTTAGGTCCCTATCATTTATTATATATGGTATGAGATGACTCTTTTGACTATAGTGTGGCTACCTAAACTATGTTAAATTAATTTATCCTTGGGTTCAATCTGTATATTTTGTTTAAGGGTATAAAACCTCATGTCATTTGACTTATCATGGCTTAGATCCATTTTATGATGCTTCTTGCAATGTTCTTTATCTTTTTTTATGCACTAATGTTAGATCTACTAGTTGCATTTTCTACCTCTTTAAATAAGTGAATGTACTCTTGCTTCTTTAAATCATACTTCATTAATGGAAAAACATTCTCACAAATCTCACATAAAGGAGGGGTTCAAAAATCATGCATGCCTTAGGTGAGTGCATAACACCCACTAGGTGAGAGGCCGGTGTGCCTGGGGTTAGTAAAGTTATTAAGGGTAAATAAATTACTTCATAATGGTTCTGTTGTCGGGACCTATTTTTGAAGTTGCTATCAGAATGGTGCGTGATGACAGAGTGCTTGACCTTGGACAGTGTTGAAGCATGTCTTAAAAGCATCGAGGATGTGTTTTCTCATATATTTAGTACTGGACCTGAGTTTGATGCACGTAAATGGGTAGAAGAGCATCTATATCATAAGTTGTATGAGAGATTATTTTGTTGCTTTCCGGTGGAGTTTTATGAATGACTTTCGGCGTATGCATCTAGATCAAGCTTGTACTATAGACCTTTTGTATGGACCCAAGATGAGTATTATAGGCTATATGATGCTGATATGACTTGGACATGTGTTGTTGATCATTGGTGGAGTATAGTGTTGATGATTTATGACTTAGAGTACACAATTTATATGTATTCCTGTCCAAAGATTATTGATCTTGATTTTTTAAGAGAGCCAAGACAATCATTTTTGCATGTTATAACTTTAACTATAAATATCCTAATCATTAAATTAATTTTGGAAGCATTTCCTATGGTCAACTAAGCTTCTTCTGAGCACTAGGCGAGGAAGCTAGGGTGGAGAAAGATGGCGGAACTTGTGGCTAAAAAGGAGAGGGAAGAGAGACAACTCAAGTATAATGAAGCTTTTGAGATGGAGTTAGATAGACAATGTGAAGTTATAGGAATGATGGATTTATGGAGGTAGACATTATGGGAATGAATTGAGGTTCGTGCAGAGGATGTGGAGCCTAATCAGTTTGTGCTACCCCATCTTTGTAAGCGTGGAAGAGAGACCCCTTCAACTTATAATGAGATTTCCTCACTTGGATAAAGGAGAGACATCATCACACATATAAATTCTCCTAATGACCAACCTCTAGTGCTTAGTTTCCCAAATATAGAGATAAGTATTGCTAACCCAATTGGTATTTGTGGAAGTGACCGATCAACACCAAGGAGGTATAACTTTTCATTTGGCACATCTATGGCTGCACAATCATTTCCTATGTTTGGAGGTATATTTTATGGAATGAAATTTGGGAAAAGTATGATTACAAAAAGCTTAGGTATCACGTTTGGAAGCGAAATGGGACACACATCTTGTAGTGGTGCAATATCACAAACTATTGGTGCACAGTTTAATGTGACAGTGGGGATACAAGGTACAACCACTTTAGGATCCTTACCAGCTATGGGAGGTGGATCTGGTGGAATAGGAACTAGTATAACTAGTGGATCTAGTGGATTTGGAACATCTGGTGGATCAGGAGAGACCAACGCTAGTAGATCTAGTGGATTTGGTGGCAAAGGCAACACTGGAGGAAATCAAGGTTCTAAATCTAGCAGACAAGGGCCTCAACAACCTCAGCAAGTATTTTTTGAAATGTATTTACACGTACTAGACTACAAAGGTGTTGAGGATGCTATAGAGCATGTACACAAGTGTGAGTTGCTATGGTGTGTAGAGGGGATCACTACCCTGGAATGGAAGGCAAGTCAATTTACAAAAATGTTACAAGGATGCACACATAGATGGTACTAGAATTATTATCCCCACCAAACAGTGGTAGATTACAACGTGTTGTGTAATGCCTTATTAACCAAGTTTCATATTCATGAGTTTGAATAGAAGAGCATTAGCATGTTGAAGGAAATTGAACAAGGTATGGAAAAAAGTGTGCGAGAATATGATGTGCATTTTAAGACTCTCTTATTAAAACTATTGTATTATATTCATCTTTCTTAGCATGCTCAATGGTTTTTTAAAGGGTTAATGAAAAATTTTAGAAGATAAATTTTACACAAGTATTTCACAGACCCGTAGAAGGCCTTGGAGGCTGCCTTACGTACTGAGGCTATAGAAAGCGTTGATACCAGTGTTAGCCCTTTTCTTAAAGCTCAGATTATTGCAATGGCAAAGTAGTTAGAGTACTATCTGCGATCTCAATACATGAGACTCGTAGTGGAATATGGTGCATATATTGTGAGGTAGAGGGGCACACAAAGGAATTTTTTCCTTAGAGATTTGTGTGTGCCAACGTAGTAGACTGTGATATTTCCCATGGAGATCATGATGCAAGTAGGTTTCCAATATTACAGCATGGGATCCATAAGAATGTGTCTTGTTGCTGCAATATTTGCACCTCTACTACCCAGGACACTAATTATTGTAGATTGATTGACTAGATACATGATGCCATTGATAGTGGTGTGTGTTAAACCAACATTATAAATAATTCCAAGGATTATGGTCGCCACTATGAAGGATGCATGGATAGAGGATCTCATGGAAGATGCTTTCACAGAGGATTTAGAGGTTGTGGTGACTATGGGGGTGGAAGAATTGAGTTCCCACATGGGACTTGTTACAATTATGGGTCTAAGGAACACTATAAGCATGAGTTTCTTGATCTATTGTAATGATCTTGGTGTGGGAAGAAGCATAAGTATGTGGAATTCCTAGATTTATTTGAACACATGATCCAGTAACACCGGAAAGAAAAAGGTACCGGGATGGTAAGCGTTAAGAAAGCATACTCATAGTAGATTCCAAGAGTGGAGTATGAGGTAGAGTTAGAACATGTACTGGTGATGACACAAGCTGAGGCTGCGTACACTAGGGAGATACCAAGGCAGAGACCATTGATTACGGGGGAAGAGGTTGTGTTTGGGAAGCATATGGACCCTAGCCATCATGAGGAATTCTAACAAGAGACCATGGACGTAATCAAGAATCTTCAAGGGGAAATTCAATGTCTGAAGGAGCAATCTCAAAAATTGGAGCAGAAGAAGAGCATTAAGGCTCCACATAAGGATCTAGACGATGTCAAGGAGGTATGCAAAATGTTAAGGAAAGAATATATCATTCCTCTGTTAGGAGAATGGATGAGGAATAAGATACTAAGTGTTGGAGAAAAGCATGAGAGGAAGGTTCTATATGCTAGCCTCCCAGCCCATAGCATCAAATACGATAAGGAGATTACCTTGAATGTAGTTTTTGATGGATGGCTCCTAAGAAATTTTTTGATTGACACGGCCACGAAAGTCAATGTTCTTACCCTGGACCCTTGGAATCAAATGGGAAGCCCCCCATTACGTTCATCTTCAAATGTGATGTATATGGCTAACAAGACAAAGTCGATGCCCATTGGTGTTTTAAAGGATGCTTATATTATTATCCAAGGGGAGAAAATCATTGGGGACTTTGAATTCTTAGCGCTTGCTGAGGTAAAAATGTTTCCAGCATTTCTTGGACACCCTTGGTGCTATAAGAACAATTGTGACTTGTGTTTTAATAAGGGGTACATAAACTTTGAGAAAAAAGAGGAATGAGTTATCATTCCTTTGACAGATGGGAATTTAGGTCCTTATATTGATCCTTTAGGAGAAGAGGACCTAGACAGAATTTATGTGCACACTATCTGGGACCATGAATTTATGCAACCAATAAAGGAGGGAGTTATTTAGTGGGAATATTCTCAATCTATAAGTGATATAACTAGCGTGGCATGTGACGATTAGGTTCATGTGACATATGAGTTGGTGGGAAGGAAGTTAAGAGGCTTTGTGACAAGGTTAGTAAATGCATGCTCAATCAGGTACCTAGGAGGAAAGAAGTTTCCAAGTTATTCTTGAGGGGCCAACCCTGATGTTTTCCTATGAGAAATGGAGACCCATTGGAGAAGTGAAACCAAGAGGAGAAGGATATTTGGCTATAATTTTCTCAGGACCACAGTAAATTGGTGGGCGACCCATCGTGATAGCCTTCTAGAGTGTCATGAAGTGAGAATCATATTCTCTGTTAGGTTTTCCCAGAGTAATGTACCTACTATCATACGAGATTATCATGTGAAGGAGCCCACCTCGTTTCACATCCAAGCATGTGAGAATGCATGTATGGAAAGCATGGAAGTATTTCCACCTTCTTTATGGGTGCATAAGATGTACTCCACTTTACAAGGCTACATGCATGCATTATACATTCACTTAGAGATGCGCCATCAAATAGGAAATTGGCAAGAGTTGAAAAATGACCTCCTTCAAGTTTTTGAATATTGGATCACCAAGCCATTGGTGGATGAGGTGTTACAGGTTGTTAAGCATCTAATGATGGGAGATAGTGCCATGGTGGAGGATAGAATACTAGAATTATTGAGTGAACCTAGTTTAGAAGCATGCTTTGATGAAGAAGAATGAGAAGAGATAAAGCTTGCATGTGCATGCATGGAGAAAGAGAAAGGAATATTGGTCTACTTGATCGATGGTGAATAAGTCGATAATTTTTATGCTAACCATAATGTAGGTACACACAAGGTAACATATAGTGATGATGAGCAAGCATGCACCTACTATGAACCGCTCAAGACAAAGAAGGTTAACATTGGCTTAGAAACGGAACCTAAGGAGGCCATCACTAGGGACTATTAGTAAGAAAAGGATATTTCAAATATAATTTATCTATTACACAAGTTTTGAGATTTATTTCCTTGTGGGTATCATGAGATAAAGTGATTTCACCACTCCTTGGGGGAACTAAAAATCAAGCTAAAGGAAGGAGCACTCCCAATTCAAAAAATAAATTACCGAATGAACCCAAATATGTGCATCTGGGTAAAGGAAGAGATAGACAAGATGATCGCATCAGGAATCATTGAGGTTGTTGATGAATAAGAATGGATAATCCCAATGGTTATTAGCATTAAAAAGGATGGGAGGATAAGGATCTATGCTGATTACAAAGATTTGAATGTGGTATGTGTCATTGATCCCTTTCCCACCCATTTCAATGAAGAAATCTTGGAGGGAGTAGCTAGGTGTGAGATCTATTCCTTTACGAATTAATTCTCAAGATATCATCAAGTTGGAATTGCAAAACAAGACAAAGAAAAGATGAATTTCACCACTGAATGGGGAATTTTTTCATACACAGTCATTCCTTTTGGACTAAAGAACATGCTTGTTATGTTTTTGTGCATTGTGGTGCATGCATTTCAGTATTTTATCCATAAGTTCCTTCAGGTCTACCTTGATGATCAGAGGGTATATGGATTAGTGAAGGATAATTGTGACAGTTTGTGGTTATTATTCGAGAGATGCTGATATTTTTTCATATTCCTCAACATCAAGAAATGTCCCTTTGCTACTCCATTTGGAACTTTTTTGGGGCATATCATATGTAAGAAAGGTTTGCTAGTGGATCCTACCAAAGTTACCATTATTTTGGGATTGTGGGATCCTACCTGCCAGAGTGCAGTGGGCAGATTATTTGGGTATACGGGGTATTACCAGAAATTTATTAAGAGGTATTCCAAAATCACCACGCCACTGGAGGAATTATTGAAACACGGATGTAAATTCCATTAGGGAGAGGCACAACATATGGCGTTTGATACATTAAAGAATAATCTTATCACTATGCCCATATTATTCTTTCTTTCTTGGGATAATCCTTTCTATATACATGTTGATGCTTCAAGAATGGCTATTGGGGAAATCTTAGCACAACCTAGAGAGGGAATTGTTGACCACCCCTTGTGTTTTTTTAGTATAAAGTTAACACCAGCAAAGTAGAACTATATAACTACTAAACATGAAATATTTTCCATGATTTTCGCTCTGCACAAATTCAAGTAGTATTTACCGGAAATGCCCTTTATCTTCTACATGGACACATATAATTGAAGTAATTGGTAAAAAACCATTTTACAAGGGTGAATATCTTGGTGGGTCCTATTATTTCAAGAGTTTGAGTTTACATTTGTCATAAAACCAGGTAAGAGTAATTTGGGACCTAACCATTTATCAAGGATTAACTCAAGGGAGGGAGTGTAGAGCATTGAGGATATAATGCCATATGCGCAACTGTTTATATTATGGTGTGTGCCCTTTGAATTGGAAGATATATTTGTATTTCTCAAGATGGGTGTGGCACTGGAAGGAGTGAGGACTTTGGAAAGAAAGAATTTAGAGATACACATCACGCCCTACATGTTAATTTGTGGAGACTTATACAAGCTAGGTCATGATGAGGTTTTGCGTTGGTGTGTGTTAGAGCATGAATGCATTGCAATCATAGAGGAAGCGCATGATGGGATTGTAGGATGGAAATATGTAGGGAATGTAACCGCACACAAGATATTTCTAGTAGGGCTATGGTGGGAAATCATCTACCATGATTGTATTGAGTTTTGTAATTCCTGTGACCATTACCAGCACTTTGGAATACCAAGAAGAAGAGATGAGATTCCCTTGAGACTGATAGCTAGTGTAAAACCATTTGAGAAATGTGAAATTGATTCTATAGGACTGATTTCACCCACAATGCAAAGGATTGGTTCACGCTATATCATTACACGCAAAGATTAATTTACAAGGTGGGTAAAAGAAGAACCTACAAGGGATTACACAATGGTAACAATAACTAGGTTTTTGTGGGAAAATATAATAAGTAGATATGGATGTCCACTGAGTTTAACAAGTGATAGGGGTACTCATTTCTTGAATGAGATACTTATAATCTTGTTGGTAGAATTCATGGTAGCCCACCACAAGACTACCCATCATCACCCCCAAGCTAATGGAACTACTGGGGCATTTAACAAGATACTTAGTCACACACTGAGAAAAATTTATGATGTGGGAAGGAAGGACTAGGATGATAAAGCATCTGTTGTGTTATGGTCATACTAGACTACTTAGAAAATATTGAACAAGGCCACACCTTTTCAACTGGTATTTGGCACTGAAGTAGTATTACCCATTGAATTCATGTTACTATCACTACATATACCGCATGTAGGAGGATTAGTTTATGAACAAGCACTTGAGTAGAGGATTGATAAGTTAATGAAGTTAGATGAGAGGTGGGCCATTGATCACTGGAGTCAAAAGACATAAAAATCTAGGTAGAAGGCATGCCATGATAGATACATCAAGAACAAAAAGTTTGAGGTTAGGAAAATGGTTTTGTTATATGATTCCAAGTTTATGTGCCGCCTTGGTAAATTCAAAATCCATTGGATGGGCTCATAAATTGTATCCTATATACTTGATTCAAGCACCTTCTAGTTATAAACACTGTATGGAACAAAGTTACCAAGCCATTTCAATGGGAATAGATTGAAGCCCTACTATATATAAGTCTTCCTTGTGTTTGTAAATAAGGTAGTATTGCCATTTATCCTAGTATTTCCTTTAATGCATTTCCTTTCTTTGTGTTTCCCTTTATTGTTTCTTATTCCCTTTATTTTTTTGTTGTGTGCACATTATGTACTAGTATCCACTTATTATTTTCAAAAAAATTCTATCTACAGAGGACCATGCATCCATTTTTGTGTGGGGAGGAGTGATGCAAAAAGTACTGTTGGTATCGAAACACAACACCCTTGGGACTCTGCAACGTGATCGGTCGAGACTCTCAGTGCGATTGCACAACATGGAGCTTTTCCCAAGTGTGGGACCTTGCGAAATCAGAAAAGCTCTCTAGATGAAGGCCGGCTCCTATTCCTCTGTTCAGATGCATGAATAAATGCAGAGGGTTTACCAAAAAACCTAATCTAACTTGCCAAGGAGACAGGGTAGAGAATGCATAAAATTAAACCCAAGCTAAGGAGGTGATGCACCGAGGAATGTTGGACACCCGTTTTGCAAGATTAAACACAGACCACATAGATGTAATACCACACCATGCACAGGCAACCAAAATGAAATGAGAGATCAAAATAACAACAATGAATATATGAGAGGGTTTAAAATCAATCACAGACATACATATATTGCTCAAGGATCGATTCAATACATTGCAATGGCCAAGAGGCAAAAAACATCATTACAATCCATATGGGAGGCTTGAAAACTCCACAAATTCTCTTGCAAGTAGGAGAGAAGGGAGGGTGAAAAGTAGAAATGCCCAATGTTTTTGAAGAGCCTCTCTTTACCATTTATATGAGGAAAAATGAGGGAGAATAGAATGATTCGAATTCTGCCCCCAACCACCTCCAAGACTGCACCTAACCCATCATATTATGGCGGTAGATGAGGATCTCAACAACCCAACAGTGGAAAATTGTATTTTACATTTTTAAGAAAATTTTCCCACCCAATTAAAGATATCTAGTCATATTTGGGTAGAGGACACCGAGAGCTTTCCGAAAATTCCAACCTTGTGTGAATCCGAGCTCCCTGTGAAAAGTTATGACGATCTGAATATTTCCCGCGTCGGGGTCTTCTGCCTGTTGGGTTCGGGTTTCTCCTTCGCATCTGCATCGGGTTTGGAGGATGCCTTGACATGTTTTAACCTCGTGCTTCCCCGCCATGTTTTTCTGACTCCGAGACCCGATTTCCTTGTAAGTTTTTTCGGGTTTGCGGAACCCTTGAGCATCGGGACATCCTTTGCGATCTGCATGCTTCATGTTTCGTGTTTCCCGAAACCCGAAACCTGATTTGCCTTTGATGTCGGGTTTTCCAACCCTTCCGACATGTCCTTTGCTGTCGGGTTCATCAACCCTTCCGACATGCTTCTGCGCCATGCTTTTCCACCTCCGAAACCTGATTTTCTTGTGTTTATCTATATTTACCGGGTGGGGTAAATATATACAAAAACTTGGCAACTCACGGGGTTACCTACCTGCTAGGTAGAAGATCAATGGCCTTTTAGCGATCCATTGGGCATGGAGTCATAAGCAATAACCTGAGACCAACCTGCTACCGCAACTCCTTCTCCGAGAGCACGTTGAACTGTAGAAAACCAACCCAGGAGCAACAAAACCTGTGCCAAAGCACTTAGGGAAACTGAAACCTAACTACAACAAGACAATGTGCATACACACTTAGAGGGATTGAAACCTAATCTAATATTTACAAGGGTAAAACTTTTTCTTTCAGTAGCACTGTTTAAGATAGATTCCGTTGACCGGAATCGGGAGTTCTTTTCCATCCAATGTAGACAATTGGAAGGCATTGTTATTCTTACATTCCATGACCATGTAGGGGCCACTCCAAATGGCATCAAAGTTGGAATGCCTTCCCGGTTTTTCCCGATCTGCATCCCATTTCAGAACTAGGTCCCCTTCCTGGAAGGTCCTTGCTCTTGCTTTCTTATCAAACCATCTTGTCACTAAGGCCTGATCTTTCTCAATTGTTTGAACTGCATGTTCTCTAATTTCTTCCAATTCCATCAACTTTGCATACCTAGCCTCCATTGGTTCGAACTCGGGCAACTCCAACTGCTTCATGAACTCCAATGCAGGAAGTTCTAATGATATGGGCAATACTGCCTCTTTTCCATGGACCAATTTGTAAGGGGAATTACCTGTAGACCTCTTTGGTGTTATTCTGTCAGCCCATAATGCTGATTTTAGCTTGGTATGCCGTGTTCTTTGATTTTCATCCAGAGTCCTCCTGATGATTCTTAGCAAATTTTTGTTCGTGGACTCTACCTGTCCATTACCCTGTGGGTAATAATTGGAAGAGGTGCTCAAGTAGATTCCATTCTTGACAGCCCATTCTGTAATCTTGGAACCTATGAATGCCAATGCATTGTCTAATATGATAGTGGCCGGCACACCGAACTTGGTCACTATTCCTTCATAAAATTCTAGTGTGTTGGACTCATTTGCCTCTTTGAGCGCTACCGCTTCGGTTCACTTGGTGAAATAGTCCATTGCCGTGAGAATCCACTTGTGGCCTTGGCTTGAGTTTGGGTTGATGACCCCGATGAAATCCAATCCCCATTGCAGAAATGGTTGGTCAACCAAGATTGGGTGCAATGGAAGCGCTGCTAGTCTTTCTTTGCCTATGAAGAGTGCACATTTCTTGCACTTTCTTATCCATGTATAGCATTCATTGAACACCGTGGGCCAATAATACCTTGCCTTCATTATCTTGAGAGCTGTTACTCTTGGGGCGAAATGTCTGCCAGAATCTTCATTGTGAAAATCTCGTAACACCCTCTCAATTTGA
Organism: Taxus chinensis; assembly: GCA_019776745.2. Taxonomy (NCBI): domain Eukaryota; kingdom Viridiplantae; phylum Streptophyta; class Pinopsida; order Cupressales; family Taxaceae; genus Taxus; species Taxus chinensis. The sequence continues at coordinate 389,118,501 of CM034148.1, forward strand.
CCTGTCCCAATACACCTCAATAGAACTCCATTGATGTCCTTCTTAAACAAAACACCATCAACAAGCACATATGGAATGGCTTGTAATCTGAAGTATCTCCTCTTTGCTTTGCTCATTTCTAGAGGGCATAGTCCTGTCTGTAGGAAGTGTATCATATTCTGAATCCAATAAGGAGTAGGCACATCATCATTTTCATGTTCTTGACCATCCTGTAGTACCAAGACAATCTCTTTTTCATCACCTGCTTCAACTTTCTGACTCAAAGCTAGTTGTTCACATAGTCCCTTTCCACGTACTAGTTTGGTGACCTTGATCTCGATGTCATATTCCATGACACGAGTGATCCACCCTGCACGCTTCTCATTCAGATCCTTATTTAGAAGGAATTCCTTGACTCCCACATGAGAGACCAATAATTGGATCTTGTTGTTCGAGACTAGGTGCTTGAATTTCTTTAAGCTCCTGATCACTGCAAGGACATGATTTTCAATGAAAGAGTACCTAGTTTCGTATTCCTCCAAGCCTTGACTGAAGAAAGCAACTGGTTGTTCTAATCCTCCTTTGTTTTGTTGGACCAGGATTGCAGAAATTGTGTCTCCACCACCGAAGGCATATAGCACGAAGTCCCTAGAGAAGTCTGGATTGATGAGAGTTGGGGCTTGAGATATAGCTTCCTTTATTGCCTCGAAACTTGCCATGCCTTCAGATGTCCACTTAAATGCCATGCTCTTCTTTAACATCAGTGTTATTGGCTTCACGAGAGCTGCAAAGTTTGGGACAAACCTGCGGACAAAATTGATCCTTCCTAAGAAGCTTTAGAGAGCCTTCTTGTGACTTGGCAATGGCAACGCTCGAATTGCTTCAACTCTTTCTAGGTCAATCGTCAATCCTTCCTTTGAAACAATATGGCCTAGAATTTTTCCCTCGTGAGCCAAGAATATGCACTTTTTGGGATTCAAAGATACCCCAAATCTTCTACACCTCTGAAATACCTGCCTTAGATGAAAGAGGTGATCCACTGCATTTTTTGAGAATACAGTGATGTCATCAAGATATATTAGAACTATTTTATTGATCAATCCCTTGAACGCCATATCCATTTCCCTTTGGAAAGTGGCTCCAGCATTTGATAGCCCAAATGGCATCTTCTTGTAGGCATAAGTCCCCCATTTGGTGGTGAAAGCCGTCTTGAATTGGTCATCTTCTTTCACCATTACCTGATTGTACCCTAAGTAGCCATCTAGGAGAGAGAATCTCTATGAACCAGATACTACTTGCAATATTTGTTCCATTGAAGGAAGTGGGTAATGATCTTTGAGAGATGCTCTGTTTAGGTCTCAGAAATCCACACACAACCTGATTTATCCACTCTTCTTCCTGACCGGAACCAAGTTTGCAACCCAGCTTGAGTGCTTGATCGGGAATATAATGCTTGCCTCTATTAGCTTATTTAGTTCTTTCTTCATTAGAGGCTCAATGTGAGGGTTGACCGGTCTCTGTTTCTGCCTAACGGGCTTAGCATCTGGATCCAATTCGATGGTATGTTGTGCCAAATTTGGATCGAATCCTCTTAAGTCTTCATAGCTCCAAGCGAAGACATCTGGAAACTCTTGGCAAAGCTGCATGAAATCTGATTTCTCTTGCTCAGTGGCCACTTTACCAATTTGAAGTGTTTTGCCTTCCCCAATCGGAATTGGCTCTGAATCTTCTCTCTTGACTTGTATGTTAGCCTTTTCCTTATGAAACTGGTCGTTAGGGTTGAAGATAGACTCCAACGTTACTAAACCCTTAGGAAGCTTGTTTGTCCGCAGTTGCACTACTTGATCCCCATAATGTTGCTCTAGCCTATCCTGATTTCTAGCTGAGAATTCAGCTTCTTCTTGTAAGAAATTGATGATCTGTTGATCATTCTCAAACACCTGCCAGCTTGTGTTATTATCTAGAACTGCTGGCCTCACAATCACATGGATATGTGGCTGTGTTTTTTCCCTTTGATGTTGTCAACCACATCAAACGTTGCTCCAATTGCTGCGAGCCTATCTGCGGCTTCATTTATCTTCCTGGGTATGGACACAATGCTGAAAGCTTTGAAATCCTTAATGAGGTCCCATACCCTATTCTTGTAGCTCTTTAGCAGGTCGTTCTTTGTAGCATGTTGTCCCCTAACTTGGTTGACGATTAGCTCGCTATCTTCCAAACACCTGCAAGTTCTTTATGCCCCTTTTCCTGGCCCAATGAAGTCCATGAATCAAGGCCTCATATTCAGCCGTGTTGTTTGAACAAGAAAACTGGAAACGAAAAGCTGAATAATACTTGATGTCTTGTGGTGAAATCAACACTGCAACCACCTCCAGCACCTTGCCTGCTTCTTGAACCATCGAAGAATAATTTCCGAACTTTGTTTTCATCTTTTTGTTCAGGCTGAATGATGTCGGGAATGGTGTGAATTTTCTTCATGTATAACAATACACGCCCAATTCAGATTCTTCAATTTCCTTATATGGGTCAAATTCATGAATCTTGTTTTCCCATTCATCCAAAGTTAAATCAGGAATTCCCTCGACCTTAGTACCTACTTCTAGATCATTTAAACACTCCTCCTAATCAAAAACTGAGTAATTTGCATTGATAGGACTTGGTACATGAGGCTCAATATGGAAATTGGCAATTGGTTTTGACCTGATTGTTGCTTTAGCTCCATACCTTTTCCTAAAAATCATGTCCGAGCAATCTGCAGATAAATATCCACCGATCTTTGCAGTGAAGTCCCTTGATAAACATAACGCAAAGAGTGGCAGGAGGTCAATTACAGACACATCTTGCAGAACTGTAACATTAGGACATGAATGTAGTGTTAGGCTTAACCCCTTGATGATCCCAACTGTTCCTACTACCGTTCCATCTAGCTGTACTACTCCTTTCAGCACTGGCTCATACCTCAGACCCAGTTGATCCGCTATTTGCTTCAGCATCACTGAACTACTTGCTCCTGAATCTATCATGCAGTTATGTACCAAGTGGTTTTCAATGATCAATGAAACATAGAATGGTGGAGGCTTCAAATTTTTCCTTGTCTGGCCCCCATCATGTTGCACTGCATTAGTGAGAACTTTCTCATGTCCCTGGTTTGATACATTTGTGGCAGACCAATTAGCCATTGCAGCTTGTAATAAATATTGTTGCCCTGGGATCGCAAGTGATTCCCACATGGAAATGTTCACATGTGTCTTCTTCATTTGATCAATGATGTTGAAGGGGAATGAAATTTCCTTTTGCTGTCCCTTACTTGGTGCAACCTTTTCTGGAACTTGAACAGGTGCATGTGTTGCTACAACAGGTACCTTAAGCTGATTTTGCACATTTGGAGCTGCGTTTGGTCTACTGACCCCTTGTTGTGTAAGAGTGGGCTGAGAAACAACTGGATTAGATGGTTGTCCTTCTTCTATGCTTCTCTTCTTTGACCGTGTGTTGGCAGCCATGCCTTGAAAAGGCTGTTGGTTAACTCCACAGAAGTCTTCCGTTTTCCAATTGGCCAATGTGGTTTCTATCGGAGGTCCTTCTTGTTGCGTTCCCTGCTACTGATTCTCTTCCTAGCTCGGTTCTTGAGGAACACCAATGGTTTGCACCATCAAGGCCTGATTCAGTGCACCATTGAAACATATTGACTGATTATGAGGTAGATTGCAAGGGTAACACCATTCGTACTCCTGTGCCATGTTGTTTTGCATTGGAACCCAAGGCTCTTGAGGATGTCGTTGCATTTGGATCATACGGCCGAAATGGCCTGGCAGCTTGAGGTTGTCCTTGGTTTTGGTTTTGATTTGCAGCCTGAGGTGGTGGTGGTCTATTCTATTGGTATGAGGGCCTAGCCTAGTATTGTGCTTGATGCTGATATGGTCTAGCACTTTGAGCTTGTTGTATTTTTATAGTCACTAGCTCATTTCCAAGGTTCTGCAGTTGCTTCATGACCTCTTGCAATTCCTTTGAAGTATTTGAAGAAGTCGATGCCTCATTATTGCTTTGATTTCTAGGAGTTGGAATGGGATTCAACTCTGGTGCTTGACTGGTTTGTAGGATTTCCCATATCCGGATAGAGAGGCATTGGTGGCCTTGCGTGCAAAGCTTGCCAGCTTGGATCAAATAGTTCTCTACTCTAATAGTTGTGTCGTAGGCCCCTGGCAGCGTTGTTCCTCCCATTGATTCGATCATCATGGCTATGTCTGAATTTATAGCCTTTAAGAAATAAAGGAATTCTCCTTCGACGGTTGGTGTAACAGTTATTGGAATCCTGTCCCATGTCCGTTGGAATCTGAAGTTAAAATCTGTCATTTGTTCATTAGGAGCCCTTTTGATTGTTGTCAGCTGTTCCAATAAGGACAAATTGTCTGCCCTCTCCCCGAACTGGTTGCAAAGAGCTGAACAAAGTTGGTTCCAATTCGTAATAGAACCTGCTGTTAAGCTCCTAAACCATTGTAAGGCCTTGCCTTTGAAAGATGAATCCAATAACTTGACTGCAACATCCATTTCATTTATTTCGTGGATTACACATGCATTAGCAATATCCTGGATGTGATCAATAGGAGTAGTATGATTTTCTCCTGTGAAATGGGGTATATTCTTTAGCGCTGCAAACTGGAATTTGATTCTGAGCATTTAGGGCAAGTGGACTACTACCCGTGAAATTGACAAAGGGATTCGGTGGTAGATGTGCCATTATGATTGGCCTAAGAACCCTAGTTGATGCGAGAAAAGGCCTACCAGGTGGAGGCATAGATAAAGTCCTGTTAGGTGGAGATGGTGATCTTTGTGGTCTTCTTCCTCTCCTTCCTCTTCCTGGTGAAAGTTTCAAGTGGAAAACTAGCCCTTCTTCTTGAGTATTAGACCTGGTTCGAATTCTTCTCATGTGCCTGGGCAACTTGTGCTGCTACACCACTGAACTCTATCCCTTCGGAGTCACCAGATGTGTTAGATAACAAGCCTCTAAAAGGCTGGATTTTTCCAAGTTACACACCAAACTTGACAATATTGAAAATATAATTTAAACTTTGAAGGACCCAGAGGAGACAATCTTCAATCTGGAATTCGGGCCTTGTTGCGCAGCTGCAGATCCCTGAAAAGTACAGGCAGAACTCAGGTTATGCGATGCAACTCACAAAACCTGAATTGCTATGTGTCAGAACTTGGAACATGTCCGACATCCCTCAAAACCTGAAATCACTGCTGTCGGGAATAGAACCATGCAATGCATCCCCCAAAACCTGAATTGCTGCTTTGATGTTTTCGGACCCCAAAAACCCAAAATCACTAAATACCTGAAATTTTGAAAATCAAAATCTCAAAAAACTAAGAATACCCATTTGAAGATTACCCTCAGATCTACCAACTGTTAAAATTTTGACCTGTTTTAAGCAAGATAAACCCTTGAAAAATGATTTTGGAGTTCAGGCTAGGAGGTGCAAAATCTGAAATTTGTAAAACTGTAATTTTTTGTGCAAATTTCATGAAAACTCCTTCAAATTTTGATGGAATCACCTCTTGGTCCCACCGGGCGTGCCAAAACTATTGGTGTCGAAACACAGCACCCCTGGGACTCTGCAACGTGATCGGTTGAGACTCTCAGTGTGATTGCACAACATGGAGCTTTTCCCAAGTGTGGGACCTTGCGAAATCAGAAAAGCTCTCCGGATGAAGGCCGGCTCCTATTCCTCTATTCAGATGCATGAATAAACACAGAGGGTTTACCAAAAAACCTAATCTAACTTGCCAAGGAGACAGGGTAGAGAATGCATAAAATTAAACCCAAGCTAAGGAGGTGATGCACCGAGGAATGTTGGACACCCGTTTTGCAAGATTAAACACAGACCACATAGATGTAATACCACACCATGCATAGGCAACCAAAATGTAATGAGAGATCAAAATAACAACAATGAATATATGAGAGGGTTTAAAATTAGTCACAGACATACATATATTGCTCAAGGATCGATTCAATACATTGCAATGGCCAAGAGGCAAAATAAAGCAGCATTACAATCCATATGGGAGGCTTGAAAACTCCACAAATTCTCTTGCAAGCAGTGAGAGAAGTGAGGGTGGCAAAGCAAAAATGCCCAACATTTTTAAAGATCCTCTCTTTACCATTTATATGAGGAAAAATGAGGGAGAACAGAATGATTCGAATTCTGCCCCCAACCACCTCCAAGACTACACCTAACCCATCATATTATGGCAGTAGGTGAGGATCTCAACAACCCAACAGTGGTGAATTGTATTTTACATTTTTAAGAACTTTTTCCTACCCAATTAAAGATATCCAGTCGTATTTGGGTAGAGGACGCTGAGAGATTTCCGAAAAGTCCAACCTTGTGTGAATCCGAGCTCCCTGTGAAAAGTTATGGCGATCTGAATATTTCCCGCGTCGGGGTCTTCTGCCTGTCGTGTTTAGGTTTCTCCTTCGCATCTGCATCGGGTTTGGAGGATGCCTTGACATTTTTTCACCTCGTGCTTCCCCACCATGTTTTTCCGACTCCGAGACCCGATTTCCTTGTAAGTTTTTTCGGGTTTGCGGAACCCTTGAGCATCGAGACATCCTTTGCGATCTGCATGCTTCATGTTTCGTGTTTCCTGAAACCCAAAACCCGATTTTCCTTTGATGTCAGGTTTTCCAACCCTTCCAACATGTCCTTTGCTGTTGGGTTCATCAACCCTTCCGACATGCTTCTGTGCCATGCTTTTCCGCCTCTGAAACTCGATTTTCTTGTGTTTATCTATATTTACCTGGGGGGGTAAATATATACAACAAGTACTAGAAGCTAGTAGATAAATTGTGCTTCAATGGCCCTAGTTGAAGGATTAAAAGTGCGTAGTTTGGAAGAGCGCGCATAGAGAAAGTGAACATAAAGATTTTGGTGTCAAAAAGGCTTTACAAAAACCACGTACATGGGTGAGAAGCACAAGAACAACATGAGCTAGGCAATGTCAGAAATTAGGGTAAGGACAGAAGAAGTGCCTTTGGCGCTGCAAGCACATGTGTAAGGATTTTCGGTCAGTAAGGGTTTTTACGTGCTAGAAGGTTGTATAATTTTTTGTGCAGCTTTGGGCATGAGGGGGGTAAAGCACTGAAGGTTGGCTTTAGAAGAAAAATATACCTTTATTGAAAAGGTACATTAGTAGCTCACATGGAATTTATTGTAAAAAAGGCCAAAAACTATAAGTAGAAGGTTGGGGTACATTATTGTTTAGCTTGCAATTGTAATATCGAAGAGCTCTTACAAACTAGGGAATCTTTGAAGAAAAGTTGCAAGAAAAAGGGTTGTGAAGATCGGAGTGCATATCCAGTTTGATTAGCGAACTAGAGTGGAAAATAGTACACGGGATTGATGGAGAGGGTCATAGAAGTTTTTGAATCTTACAAGTGAATACATCATCTTGTGTAAAGAATATTTTTTAGGTTAGGGTTCCACAACTAGGGCATAAGATTGAAGGGATTTTCACAAAAGGGTAAAGCTGCAGAATTGAGCAGAGCCAAGATCATAAGGAAGAAATAACTTTTAGTGACCCAACCAAGAAATGGAAGCAATGAAATTAGTAACTGTTTCACCAAAGAATGGAAAGGGAAAAGGGAAACAATCTATTTCCACCAGTTTCAACGAATAATGGTACACAGAGATACAATATCTAGACGGTGTGTTTCTTGGAAAATAATGGGTGTATCATATTAGAAAGATGGCCATAAGTGAATACAAGCATCAAATGAGCACCACAAATAATGAGATGGCATTAGAACTAGTTCTCCCTATAGACAAAAGGACACTAGATGGAATGCCTATCTATAATGATGAGGTAAAGGTGAAGATGGATAAGTCTAGGTTATTGCAAATCTATGAGTTTCCCTATTTCGGCAAGCCTAAGCGACTGTACTAGTAGTTAGTGTCATGAGTACATGAAGATCATTTCTACTTTGCATAACATACTAATTTCTAAATTTACTGGTCGGAATCATTTGATGATGACTTGGATGATAAGGAGGCCACTAAGAAGATTGTTGAAGCTTATGACTACAAGAAGGGGTTGTAATAATTTGACATCTCTTTGATTTTTGACCCTGTAATGAGGATGGTCGTGTGCTTGGTCACAAAACTAAATGGGAAGGAGAGATGGACATAGATCAACAAGGCTTGGTTGAACATTTGTCGAAAGATCTCAGAGGGAACCATCTATGACCTCTCAGTGTTTATAGCATAATAAATCTTCAATTTCATGCGCGATGGAGAAAAGATCATGTTTGGTAATGTCCTCCTTACCATTGTCTTTTCAGAGATTAGAGAGCCTGATGGGAAAAAAAAAATTGTGGGAATACCCGGATGAGAACCCCTCCCCTATAAAAATATTTGATAAGTACACTTGTGACACCATGATGGCCACCCACAAGGTGTGCCTAGAAAAATGGTATAAATGGATGCATGATGCATTCGACATAGAATTGAGGATACCAAAGCAGTACCTATTTTACTGAAAGGAAAAGATAAATTCATCGTGTACCAACATTTATGTACTGGCAGGTTTACTCTAGTAGATGGCACCAAGGGTTCATGGTGAAAATTGCTATTCTCCTTCATAGCAAAATACTTCTAGACTAGACTCAATATATTCAAAAAGGAAAATAAACTAAGATTTTACCTTATCACGGTAGACCATGATTATCACGAGTTACACAAGACTTTTATATATCTGAAGAAGCGCTCCTATGTGGAGAAGTATGTCTCCCATGACGTACATATGGTGAAACTAGTAACATTGCCTATTGTTGGGAGGACCACAACAAAGGTATACCTACATATAAGGTCGAAGTATGAGAAGGGTTCTTACATTGAAAATTATTTCTCTATTCCAGAAGACCCCACCATAAGGAAGAAGGCCATGCCAAGTAAAATGGATAGAGAGGAGGATCTTGAGAAAAAGGCACCAAGTGCATAGATAACACAATCTATAGGTACGTAGGAGTTGGGCACAAATCCAAGCACCTATGCAAGGAGGAATAAGTACCCTACAAAAGAGAAAGAGAAGAAACTTGAGGAAGAGGCACCAAAGCAAGAGAATCCCCCTAAAAATGAAGAGTTTCTTGAAAGAGAGGAGGAAAAAGAAGAGTCTCCTATATTGGAATTGCCAATTAGGAAGAAACAAAGGGTAACATAAAAGGTGGAGTCAGAATAAACAAAGAGCATGCAAACTAACAAGGGTGACTGGGATGATGAAGAGAACAGTGAGGTTCAGGACCATCCTATGTACGATGTACATGAGTTAGAGGGGGAGGGAAATGAAGAGAATGATGAGGATGAGGGAGGCACTCATAGAAAGGGGGGAAAGTGAGGAGGTCAATATGAAGGATCAAAGGACTCCAAGCCTAAACAAGAAGTAGATAGAGGATGCTACAGATAGCGAGGTAGTAGGAATCATAAAATACTTGGTGGATTAAGAGGTGGAGTGAAACACTGAAGAAGTTCTCAAGGAGACAGAGGGAAGTGAGAGGGTAGAAAAAAGAGTATGGCAGCATGGGTGGAGATCCTAACTTGGTAGTAAGCTTCCCAAAGGTAGTGCACACAGGTGGAAAGGGTATGAAAGTGGTACATGAATAAGGGATGACCTACATCAATTATCCAAGTAAGTTACTGTGCACGTGTTTCCAAAGTATCATGCTTTCAAACCAATTCCTTACATGGTAATTTTTTTAATGAAGATGGTGCATAACCACGCACAAGGAAGATTTTGTCTTTGACTTTTGAGTCCCACATTGATGATCCAAAATTTGAGGTAATCCTTGAGGTGTTGATGAAGATACCAGATACTAAGGGAGTAAACCCTATGGTGAATGCTCAACAATTACCAAATGAGCAAGTGTGTAATGCACTCAACAAGGTATCGGTGGAGGTTAAGGTGAGGATATTTGGGAGGAATGATACAATAAGGGTTCTAGAAGAAGAACTTGAAAATAAAATTGAAGAGATTGTTGAAAAGGAAAAGGAGCTAAAGTAGGATGAGTTGATCAACACACAATTAAGGTGAAAATTAAGGTAGGAAAAGGAAAAGGTGTGATAGATCTATTAAAGATAGAGAATATTTCAGATGTCATAATCTTGAAGAACCATGACTTGGCCCCACCTGAGAAAAAATATGATTCAACCGTGTAATGCTTGGAAGACATGTCCTTACCATGGAGATGTGGCTGCTCACATTGGAATCAACAAAAGATACATTAATATGCTAGAAGGAGGAAGATGAACTTAAGATCAGGGATATAGTTACTTGTTATTATAAGCTTCTTTCTGCTATGAAGACTACCACACAAATGGCTAATGTTGTTTATTAAAATTGCACTGACAAAGAAAGGGTAGAAAGCATACTAGTTTCTACGCATGAGGTGGATCTAAAGGAGTTTCAAGAAAAGAATAAAGGAAACAAGGAAGAGTGTGATAAGATCCTGGCTGAAGTTGAGAAATTTTTGTAAGTAATTGAGACCTTGCGGGGTTTGATTAAGAATCATCTTAAGGAACTATATCCCCAAGTCACCCATAAAATGGACTCATTGGACGATCTTAGTAAGAAACTAGAAGGAATTGTAGATACGCTGAATTCTAAGAGTGACATATTGAGTTTTGATGATGTGAGAGATCTAGTGGTTGACCTAATTCAATAAGAAAAAAGTGAGGTGGATTCCTATGAAAATATTGAAGTAATAGTAAATAAATAATTCCCACTCCTCCTACAGGAGTAGCGGATTATTCCATTCTTTTATTATTTTTTTAGATTGTCCATGTCCCCCTATTCTTTATTCTTTGAAAAAATAAGGATGTTTTCAAGGATGAAGAACATGCTTAGTGTGGGGTGTTTTTGGTCCTCAAAATATTGGCTAAGTACCAAAGGGTGCATGTGCGTAGGACCAGTGAGAAGAAGTGCACTCACGGGAAAGTGCTTAGGATAAAGGGGTTTAATAAGGGTTTAAGTGAAACTAGGGCACGTGTGGGAAGCAGAAAATAGGTTTAAAATACTTAGCCATAGTTGGCATTCTAGAGGCACTTGAGGAAAACGTGAAGAACCGAATATGAGTGATGAATGGATAAGATGCCAGCCTAGAACCTTGGAGGTCAAGAAAAGGATATTCCATGCAGGGAATATTCCTAGAAGACATCATTGCAAAGAGTGGAGGGTTTATAAATGGATAAAAAATCACCAATTGAGGACCGAATCGACACTTGACATGTAATCTGTCTAGGAGAGAAGGCATAGCGGTGGGTCCTAATCCTATAAAGATAGATTCTTCGGCTAAAGATAATAGGAGACACATGGAGGATAATAAAGGAGAATATAAAACAGGAACAAAGGAATAGAAAAATATAGAATGCAAGAGATAATGGAAGACAGAGGGAACACATAAATAATAAGAACAAGAGTAACAATGAGTTACAATAATGCTAGGGTTTAGAGCACATAGTGCTAAGGGTTGTAAGAAATGACACAAACCTTTGTATGGCACTAGGATCTATAATAATGGTTAAAATGGCAAAAGTATAGTTAGGATCTCATATGGGGAAGAACTTACAAGATTTAGGTCCCTGTCATTTACTGTATATGGTATGAGATGACCCTTTTGACTGTAGTGTGGCTACCTAAACTATGTTAAATCAATTTATCCTTGGGTTCAATCTGTATATTTTTTTTAAGGGTATAAACTCTCATGTCATTTGACTTATCATGGCTTATATCCATTTTATTATGCTTCTTGAAATGTTCTTTAGCTTTTTTGCACTAATGTTAGATCTACTAGTTGAATTTTCAACCTGTTTAAATAAGTGAATGCACTCCTACTTCTAAAAATCATCCTCCATTAATAGAGGAACCTTCTCACAAATCTAACATAAAAGAGGGGCTCAATGCTCGTGTGTGCCTTAGGTGAGATCCCAATTCCCACTGGGTGATAGGACGACACACTTGGGGTTAGTAATGTTATTAAGGGTAAATAAATTACAAAACAAATCATAAAATTCTTCATGCAGGGTATTATTGGCTAACTATTTGTAGAGATGCAAAAAGTGGGTTTTGAAGTACGAAGCATGTCAAGCTTTCATGGGAAGACTAGGTTGGCCACCTTACCTCTTAAACCAGTGGTTATTGAGGAGAATTTATAGCAATGGGGGATAGATTTCATAGGAACTCTTAATCCAAGTTCAAGTGTAGAACACACACATGTTCTAACCACCACTAATTATTTCACAAAGTGGGTTGAAGTAATTTTAGTTAAGAGGACCACTTCTAAAGTAGTTTTTGATTTCATTAAAGAAAATATATTAGTCAGGTTTAGGATTACAAGAAATTTTTTAATAGAAAATTCCCCCAAATTTTCTTCCCATGAGCTCATTGATTTCCATTATAGGTATGAAATTTATCTTGCGCATTCAACTGATTACTATCCATACAGGAATAGTCAGGCTGAATCAACCAACAAGAACCTAGTAAATATTATCAGGAAGCTCATAGATGAATGATAGAGGAATTGGCATAAAAATTTGTATGATGATCTCGAGGAAAATATGATCACACAAAAGAGATACATTTGGATGTCTCCATTCTTGTTGGTGTACGATATATAAGCTCAATTTACATTAATAGTGGAGTTTCTTGTATTGAATCTTACAAAACCTATTGAAGATGAAGATTTCTCTAATGCCATGTAGAAAAGAGTTTTGTACCTTAAAAATTTATATGAAGAAATGTTACAAGTTGTTGACAATATTATTATACACTTGCAAAAATTCAAGCATATTTTTGATAAGAAATCGAGGCCCATAGGCTTACAGGTTGGAGATATTGTCCTACTTTGGAAAAAAAGGTGTGAACCATGGGGAAGTCGTGGTATTTTTTACTCTCTCTGGCTTGGTCCTTTCAAAATTTAACATTTGACTTGAAAACATTCTTACTATCTAATCTATATGCATTAAACTTCTCTTCCATTGTCATATAGTGATCAATATTTGAAGTTATTCCAGTCTTGAGTGAACAATAGTCCTCTATATATAGTTCTGTAAATAATCTTGTACAGTCTTTGTTTTTGGCTTGTGTTGTGTCTATGCATTCTTTGTTATTTTGTTTGGTCATGTTATCTATAAATTTTCCCAATGGATAAACACTAATCTTGTAGCTATGAGATTATGAGGTTATTTTCCCTATCTTATTTTCATTTTGTGTTAAGTCAGTCTAATCCCTAAAAAGAGCCAGTTGTTGTCACTTATCCAAAAAATGTGCAATTTTTGAAAAATTTTGTCAAGTGACCCATTTGTCCATTTTTTTGCTTTGTGAAGTCCTAAGGAATGAAAATAATTTAAACAGCTAGTCTTTTTTTAGGTTTTTGTGTCAAAAGGAGTGTATTGTGGTAATTTTGGATTCTAGATGAACATGAGGAACAAGTTCCTTCAGGCCTCATGTTCCCTGCATCCCCATTTTACCCACATTTCTTTTGTTTTGTTTTATGTTGGTCTTTATATGTTTTGTGGAATTGTTCTCAGAGGTCCTTTGTTTTCCGTAATTCATTTATTTTTGAAAATTGTTTATATCTTGGGATTTTCAGGTGTTTTGGGAACAAGTGGAAGTTATGCTTATAAGCCTCTTGTTCCCTGCATATCTACTTTCTCCACATGTTTCCAATTCCTTCGTATTGTAGATACTTTGAGCATTCTAAGAACTCTCGGCCCTTGTTCCACCCAAGCCTCCATTCCCCGCAATCCTTTGTTCTCCATACTTTCCTCCCATCTCTAAGCCTTACTAAGTGGTTCTCCTTAGTGTTGCAGGTATTTCAGATGTTTTGGGTACTCCCAACCCTTGTTCATCCCGGCCTCCTTTTCCCAATAAACCCGCATCTTCTGTAATTAACGCATTTTTTTGTATTGTGGGTGTTTCAAGATTTTTTGACACACAAGCACTTTGTTCCCTCGGGCCTCCATTTCTCCAAAAATCCATCATGACCACAATATAAAGGGAAAGTGAATTAAAAAAATGTTCTTTTTCCATCCCCATTTTATGCACTCTATTGGTTATCCAAAATTAACCATTTTATTGAACAATTTAGTTTAAAAGGGGGTAAATGGATCATTTTTCACCATTCCAAGTTGTGATTTTTATTGTGCACTGTTGTTTTCTTAGGCCCATTCCCTCTTGGATGTTTTTAGTCATATCTTGATCATTTTCCAACCATTTTTAAAAATTCAAATTGTGTTGGGATCCTTGAGAAAGAATCATTCTTATTGTATCAAAGGTAAGTCATTTCATAACTCCCTGGTATTATCTAGTATCAAGTTGAGTTTTGTATCCTCCCATTCAATTTCTCTTGAAAATCCATTGTTTATCTCTGTTTCTTTGAGTCTTTTCCCTTACCTTTCACCATGAAGTTCCAGTATGGAGGATGTGAATATATTTCTTCCTTAAAGACCTTTGTACCAAACATAACGTATAATTATGTTAGACATTTTAATTTTGATGATTTCTAGGCCTACATTTCTGAAGTTTCTCCCATTTTCATGTCTCAATACATTAATAATAGTGGAATTGATTATGTTTTTAGTTTTCCCCTTTATGTGTATTGTGTTTATATTGTATTGGCTTGTTCTTCTTGTTTTGATCCTATAACCAATGAAATTATGGATCCTCAAGGCCAAGTCATTGCTAAAATTAATGTCAGCCATATAATTGCAGCCATATTGATCCCTGAAATTAAAAATTCTAACACCCTAACCAAAGATTAGGTCCAAAATATGTTTGAGAAAGATAAGGACACATTGAAGGAAATTATTGCTAAGTCATGGCTCAAATCTCAAAATAGAGGTGCTTCAAAATTTCCTAAGATTCTATATAGGTAAGATTTCAAGGAGGACCTCCCTTCTATAAATGAATTCCAGTTTTGGATGTGTGTGTACATCAACATAATTTGTGAAGGAAAACAAAATATGAATTGGGGAGAGATCATTTGTGAAAATATAAATGAGAAATTGGTTAATGTACAACAAAGTGAAACTTTTCATATGACTTCCTACCTCATGTATACAATTGTAACTTATATATTGTGGGTGGGATTATCTCCTTGAGATGATAAGAAGAATGAACCAATCTATGAATTTTACCCATAGCTCACCTTTGAAAACAAAAAGTTCCATCACTGAAGGGTGAATGATGGTTTCACAATGTTGATACTCAGGCTAGTTGAAGGGAATACAGTTAAAAGAGTGTCTACATAAGCCAAATAGTTGGTTTCAAAATATGGAAACTATACGTACTTGAAATTATAGGGTACTACACTATTGGAATGATGTTACACATACCCCAATGATGATACGGGTCTCCTTGCAAGATGTTTGGAATCTAGAAAGGCTTGCCAAATATACACTTGTATCCCGTGTGCCCCGCTCAGCCTCCGCATGCTTTGTTTTCCCCTTTTCCCCTTTTCTTCTTGCATTTTTGTCTTCAGTGATGAAATTTCCCCCTTACCTAGGTAGGGGTCCCATGACCGCTACCCAGGATAGGGTGGCGGTCCCGTAACCACTACCCTGCACAGGGCAGCGGTCCTATACGCATTTTCCATATCCTTCCGACGATCGCGTCAAACATAAATCTTGGATTTTACATGCTTTCTTCAACCACTTTGGCTTGCATTAATGTTTTTGGTCCCCTGGTAATAGTGTTTTTCCTTTGTCTATATTAGAAGAGATCAAATGAGAGTTACCCTCTGGTAAATGCATTGGTTATAAATAGCCAACTTGTTTTCAAGCAAATGGCCCCTCACCTTCTCAATTCTCTTATTCAGTCTTTGAATTTCTTTCTTAGAATTCTCTCAGTTGCACGTTTTACATCCATTGTTGGTATTTTAGAGGTCATTTTATCTTCTTGTTTTAGTCTTACTTCATTACTGTGCCATGCAAGTTATTTTAGCATAGAATAGTTTCATTTCTAGATTAGAATCCATTAAAGTTGTAGATTTTGTTTTGTCACAAGAATAGATTCTAGAACTCTAAGTACACTTGTGTTGTATTCTCGTAATAAATCCCACTAGGAATTGCATATTCAAGCTTTGTTCACTTGTGCTATCCCTCTCTTTCTCACATTGTATTCGGTCTATATCCAAAGATGCCATTTTTTGAATACCATCTTCTGTTGATACTATCATATACACGCTTTCTGGATTCACAAGAGCACGAAGGAATGAGGAGATCACACTAAGGGGACAAAATCATACATAACTAGATTTACCACTATTTTGTAAATGCCAGGTTTGAGCTATCAAAGTTCTAGTTACGACATATCAAATAGAGTAGTAAATTATTTCATTTCATTTAAGCTCAGTTTCAATATTGCCAAGGAAGCTGTGTGGAATGATAGTTTCTGAAAAACTATGATTTGGTCCTCACTTCTGAGGTAGGATTGAAGGTTTTCAATTAAGTTAATTAGTTGTCTTTTATCTATATTCACACATCTGCACAAGTGAATAACCACACCGGGTTATCTCACTTGTTTAGTTTTTGTATAAAAGTAGTTTAATTGTTGTTCATAATCATAATGTTTCAATCATATATATTTTTTAGAGTAGTTTCCTTTTCAGCAGTAGTATAAACTTCTATTTTTAGTTTAAGTTAATTCAGAGACTTCAATACTAGATTAACATTTAGATCTTAGGATAAACCACTAAGGAATCTATGCTACCCATTCATAGCCTCTAAATCTCCCCTTTGTCATTTAGGTACCAGGAGATCACACTACCAGATCTTAGTCACTGATCCTCCTACAGTTAGCTATAGGAAGGTTACTTGTTGATTCTCATCGTCGCCTGTAACTTTTATATCATTGAAAACCGGCCATAATACCAGTTGTGGCTTCGTCTAAGTCACCCGCATTACAAACCACCAGCTATCTCAACACAACCTCGAGAGGTCAAGTACGGGGAAAGTCACTTGCTGATTATCATCCTCACATGTCACTTTTTTTTCATACAAAATTAGTGAACCCAACGTGAAACAAACAACTATTTCATCTTATCTACCTCATCAGCCTTCACATCAGCTTCACCACTAAATTTGTGAACCCAATGTGAACAAACAGTTCTTCCTTTTATTATTCTTCATTTCTCTCATCCACGTTCACTCTTTCCCATTATTCTATGGGTATTCATATACCTCCCAAATATTTTGGGATACGATGCATATGGTAGACCTCTCTCAGGTCTTGAAACAAATTATAATCAAACAAATAGGAAACCATCGCCTTCACTTTCTGCATGGGTGGATAACTATTCAAGTAACTACTTGTCATCTCAAACTCCCCCTCAAAGAAATAGCTCAAGTTATTTGTTCCGAATCGAGGATTTTGATCAGTTTGCACAAACACAACAGCCATAGCTATCAGGCTCTAACAATATGGCATTTACTAAAGAGTCCACTTCATCTCCTTGGGTCTTGTTCAGACCACAGATCAGTAGATAGTCAGATCCACTCCCCTTTTTGGATGACGAATACTTAGCACGCTTCACTAAAAGTGAACAATGTTTCCAAAACATGTATCCACCAATAGGAAGTTTGCAAATACAGTCTAATACCCTCTTCCAGGAAAACACCCCCATTCCTCCACCTATGGTAAATACCCTCGGTGAAGCTTGGCAGGGTAATGACCAATTCATAGCCAGGTATCATACCCCTTTACAACCTCAAGCTATACAACAAACACCCTTAAGGAAAAACATTGTGTCTTCACCAATAGAGGTCATTTCAGCCTTAATTGAAAAGGTTAGAGGGCTGGAACTTGCTCAAGAAAACCAAAATTCATACTTTGGGAAAGCAATAATCCCCAACCCTCTGCATAATCCCAGTCAAGTTGACCTTCTTATAGGAATAGGAACATTAGGCATGCCTCCTCAAAATCCTTATAGTTACCCACAGTAAACACCAACTAGGACTGCATTTTCAAACGTTGCTCTAGTTGAAATCATGACACCTCCCGAGTTGGCACCAAACAACCTGTACCAGAACAATGTCCATCCTTAAACATTTATTCAAAGTCACCACAAGGAGACATGTTCTCTTCTCCCGAGATGTTCATTCAACCACAGGGATTCCCATATGTCCCTACAAATGCATATGCTATGCCATATCAAAAAACCATCCCACCTCAACCCCCTCAGCAAGCCCCATCGATGGTCGAGGCCTACGTAGTAGGGACTTATTCAGAATATTTAAAAGAGACTTCACGATACGAAGTGTTATGCTTCCAAGACCTCTCCTTGACTTACCCAAATACAAAGGGGAAGGGGACCCAAATGCACACATTAAGGCCTATGCCATAGCCATACGAGAGTTAATCCCTTGGGACGGGGTTGTCGCTAAAATATTACCTAAAACCTTAGAGGGTATTGCCCTTGATTGGTATTATAGAATACCTGAAGCCTCGATACACTCATTTAAACAACTCATGTCAGAATTCATCAAATCTTTCGACATGAAAAAATTGTTAAGAACGGGAATCAGGGAATTCTTACATATTAAATAAGAACATAATGAATCCGTTGTTCATTTTATTCAAAGATGGGGTATGGTTCTCTACTCATCGGCAAGTGCTCTGAATATGGATCAAATGGAACTATGTGATTTATTCCTTAATTCTCTCAATAGAGAGATAAAGGAAGAAGTCCAAAAGTTCCCACTAAGAACTTACGATGAAGTACTCGAGAGTGCTCTCCGAATCGACCAAGTAGCGATAGATAGTGGTCATAAGACATATGGGACAAACGGGAAATTAACCACTCCTAATCAAAACACTATGGCCTATTCTAATGCAGGGAATGCTAATCAAGGACCTAAAATCCTCAAAAAGAATCGTGGGGTTACAACAGATGGAGTAATTGACCAAGTTAAAAGGGAAAACGTTGTAAATATTTCACCACCTGTCAATAATCAACGAAACAATAATTTTAGTCCAACAATCAATGCGGTGGATTTTAATCGTCCACCATGGAAATAATAAAAACAACAATGAAAAATCCAAACACAAAGTCCAAATCGAAACCCCACTGGATATCAGAGTCAAAACCAAAGGCAACAACCTCAAAATTTTAACTCTAACCACCAGCCACCTTATCAGAGTTTTGGGCCACAACAGGTTTTTAATCAACAACCTTAAAATTATAATCCCAATCTATATTGTGGCTTCCACAAGATTCAAGGCCATGATAGTAGGACTTGTCATGAATACAGTAAATTCATCCAGCATTTTCCAGAAGATCAAAAGTAACTCTTTATAGATATGTTTTTAGCAAATTTTGTAGTACCAACACCAAATACTTATACAGGGGTAGTTTCCCTTCAAAATGCACCCCTCAAGATCTTTAATGATCTGCTCCCAAACCACCCCAACAATAACAAGATAGATCCTAATGGAACAAACAAAGGTGTCATGATAGGAAACAATGACCATGAAGCTTTAACTTCATTAAATCCACCAGTCGCACCCTAATCAGGAACTTGACCTCAAAATAAGATAGTTGGTTTAGTGGAATTAGACACCGAGCTAACCGTAGAAACCATAACAAGAACACATGATTATTCATCCCAACCTACTCCAAGTTATTCATTAGAACCAGACAACAGTCAAAAAATGGTGGTAAAACCCATAGGCACCTATGATTTAATTAATGATTTAACTAAAACCTTCTCACACATCTCCTTCTTGGATTTGTTAAAAAACTCTCCCACCCATAGGGGGGCTCTCTTAGAAGCGTTAGGCCTTGTTCATTTAATCAACATCACTCCTCCCTCAGAAATGCAAGTAAACCATGTGGAATTTGAAATTTATCCTTTGGGGCAGCCAGATAGGGATACTGAATTTATATTTGATATAAGCAAAATGCCAACAGATGCTAAAATTTCACGAAGAGGCAACCTAGCTTTACATTTACAAGTTTGGGTCTATAATAATTATGTTAAACATGCAATGGTTGACAATGGGGCAGTAGTTAATATAGTCCCCTTTGATTTTCTTCAAAATTTAGGATATGGAGAGATGAACTGTTCCACAACGTGAAATACGCTAAGAGGTTATGATAGCCTCAAAGCCACTTCAATCGGAACCATAGTTTTACCAGTCACTTTAGGACCCAAGATGGTCCTCATCGAGTTTTATATTATAGATCAGGAAACCAATTATAATATGATCCTTGGTCAGCCATAGATACACCACATGAAGGAAATCCCTTCCACGCTATTCCAAGAAATAATATTTTTACACTTAGGGAAAATATTCATGGCACAAGGTGACCCAAAACCCTTTGATATACACATAGCTGATTTGAAGAAGAGACTGGGTATTCACTCCAAGTTTGAACTCCTAAGAAATAAAATCATCAAGCCAATTACCTCAAAACCAAAAGAAGAGTTGATACGCACCGCAGAGTTTGAAGTTACAAATCCAGCTGAGGACATTTCAGCACTCAAGAATGAGACCAATGTTATAAAAATGGTGTCACTAGGGACTACCACAAAAACTGTCAAATTTTTGGAGAAAGACTTACCTATTCTCCTACCATTTGATTCCATGGGTATGGGACACACCCTGGGAATTGCTTCTCTTCCATCAGATGAAGTTTTTATGGTAGAAGTAATCGAAGCAAAATAAATAAACACAATAGATATCCCAACATCCATTTTTCCAAACGAGTATTGGACTCCACTTCAATGGAGCTAGATGTCACTTTGGAGCTGGTGTGGGAGTGATATTTACTTGACATTAGGGAAAGATCCTACCTTTCACATTTAAAATAAACTTTGAATGTACAAATAATGAGGCTGAGTACAAAGCTCTCCTCCTTAGCCTCATTCTAGCTAAAAGAAGGGGTGTCGACAACATTAGAGTACTAGGAGACTCGCGATTGGTTGCAAAACAAGTATCTGAGGTATATGAAACTAGGGATGAACATTTACAACTCTATAAGACAACAGTAGTAGATATAAGTAAGGGATTTAGCTTCATATCAATTGAAGCAATCCAATGAGAATAGAACCTTCTCGAAGACTTGATAGTAACCTCAGCTTCCTGTTTCACCCCAAGTAGTGAGTTGGAGGATAAAAATTTCATGGTATCAATTCGTACCGAGCCATTAGTGCACAAAATACCAACAAACTCATTCCTAACTCGTGGAGAGAATGAGGATGATTTTTCCATCGTAGATCACTTTAACGATGATAGAGTCACTCTCAAATATCTAAATGCCTATGTGGAGCTACACCTTGCTCACCGTATAGTTGATTTTTCCTTAATACCACACTCCTCTTCCTATTTTGGAAATCCCATGATAGAGTCTCCTCCACAGAAGGATCTTGATATCTACAAGATAGAAGACGGAGAAAGTTTGGAACTACCCCCAACCCCACTTGAATTTGAAGAAGGTAACACTTCTTTAATAGAAGAAACCATTGACATAAACATTGGAATGGAGGAAGAACCAAAAATTTTAAAGTTGGGATCATTGTTAACTCTAGAGGAGATAGAAATACACACCCAAATCCTCAAATAACATCAGAAGTCTTTTGCATTTAGTTATAAAGAAATGACAAGCATTGTACCACAAGTCACGGTACATAATCTTGTCACTAAGCCAGATGCAAAGCCAATTAAACAGAAGTTAAGACCAATGAAGCCAAAAGTGTCTCTCATGGTAAAAGAGGAAGTAATAAAACTTCTCCAAGTAGGATTCATCAAGCCTATTGACTATTCACAATGGGTGTCTAATATTGTCTCTGTCCTAAAAAAGAATGGGCAAGATACGCATTTCCATAGATTTTCAGGATATTAACAAAGCTTGTCCCAAGGATGACTTCGCATTACCATCCATTGACGTTATCATTGATGCAACAGCTAGATTTGAACTATTGTCCCTCATGGATGGGTTCTTAGGGTATAATTAGATTAAAATATCTAAACAAGATCAAGCCAAAACTACATTTATAACTTCCTGGGGAACTTATTGCTACGCTATCATGCCATTTGGTCTTAATAATACTGATGCTATGTATCAATGGGAAATGACATATATATTCCACAATCTTATCCATAAAATTGTGGAATCATATGTGGATGACTTGTTGGCCAAGGCCAAGAAACATTGTGATCATCCGGAAGTGCTCTGTATCATCCTCTCACGATTAATTGAATATGGCATCACATTAAATCCATAGAAGTGCGTGTTTTGTGTGACAGGAGGCAAACTTCTGGGCTACATTATATCTTCATGAGGGATTGATGTTGATCCAGCCAAAATACATGTTGTTCTTGAAATTATCCCACCATCAGACAAGTTTGGAATCAGGTCATTTCTTGGGAAACTCAGCGTAATCCTTAGGTTCATCCCATATCTAATTTTTTCCATTCATCCAATCAACAATCTATTAAAGAAAGATTATACCATTGATTGGACTAAAGAATGCAACGAGGCCTTTGAAGTAGTTAAACTCTTCTTTTTGTCTCCACCCATGCTAATGCCACCCAAACCAGACCGCCCTTTGATCCTATACTCATGAGCCACTCATGTCTCACTGGCCTGCATGCTGGCTCAAGAAGACTGATAAACAGGAACGTGCAGTCTATTTCATCAGCCTAACATTGCTCGATTATTAGACACGCTACACACATGTAGAGAGAGAATGCCTTTCCATAGTATTTGCAACAAAAGGTTTAAGACATTACATGTTAAACCAAGAAACGAGGGTCATTGTAAAGATAGATCATCTACGAACGTTTCTCACACAAGGGTCTTTATCTAAAAAGGCTGGACATTTCATAACCTTAATGGGTGGATTTTAGTTGACATTCATAAACCAAAAATATATTAAGGGACAAATCATTGTAGATTGGTTGGTTGACAATCCACTAGATGGAGGCGATCTGGTGAATCTAGATTTTCTTGATGAGTGTATATACTTCATCGAAACCAGGCCTCCCATCTCCACATGTCCCTGGTATAGTGATATCATCAATTTCATCATAGACTGGATACATACCCGAAAGGTTCCATGTCACAACAAAGAAGGTGGTTATGCATTATTACCGCTAAATATGTTGTCTTAGAAAAGGTACTCTATCGTAAAGCCTTCGACGACATGCTTCTAAGATGTGTCGATACGGAAGAATCCAAGAAGATTCTTCATGAATCCCATAGTGGGATATGTGGAGACCACTTCGGTGGTCATGCTACCACTCATAAAATACATTGGATGGGATATTTTTGGCCCACTCTTGAGCACGATGTAGTGGAATTTATACGTAAGTGCCACAAATTCCAAGAATTATCTCACGAGATTCACATGCCAACAAAATCCCTGTAACCAATAGTGAATCCATGGCCCTTCTCCACATGGGGTTTGGAATTGATAGGAAGGTTCTCTCCCTCATCAACTGATGGCCATAATTTTATAGTTACATCCACGGAATATTTTACCAAATGGGTAGAGGCCATGCCTCTCACCACTGTACCAGGTTCAGTAATTGCCAAATTCATTCTGAACCAAATTATCTGCAAGTATGGTTTCCCACAAATCATTATCTCAGATAATGGAATATCCTTTAAAAATGATGAAGTCCATGAGTTATGTAGAAAATTCAAGATAAACCATCATACAGCCTCTCTTTACTATCCTCAAGCCAATGGGCAGGCCGAAGCGACAAACAAAACGTTAAAAGATATTCTCCTCAAAACAGTCAAGGAGAATAAGTGAGATTGGCATCTAAAACTATATCTGGCCTTGTGGGCCCTTCAAACCTCAGTAAGAACACCACCAGGAGAAACTCCTTTCTCACTGGTATTCGGGGCAGAAGTAGTTCTCCTACTTGAGGTTGAAATACCTAGTCTCCACATCTCATTACAAGGGATTCTGGATGAAGAAGCTTATAGGGAGGCACGCCTCTCTCAACTAAAAAGCCTTGATGAGGTCAGGATAAACACTGAACAAAGGCATAGAACCTATGCTGATCAGATCTACTAGAAGTATAACAAAAAATTCTATGAGATAGAAATATATGAAGGAGATCTAGTTCTAAGACTAGACAACCAGATCGATAAGAAAATCAGCGAAGGAAGAAAGTTCTGACCCAAATGGTTGGGCCCATACCGAGTCATGAAATACTATAGAAATGGTGTGTATCTCTTGTGCACACTAGAAGGTGAGGAATTCGGTGAAACTGTCAATTCCTTGCATCTTATATGGTTTTACACATAAAACATCAAAATCACCACTTGTACATTATAGTTACCTACATTGCTTTAGTCTTTTAGCTGCTTCATTCTATCCATTTCGTAAAAGTGGTAGTCTAAGAACTTTCTCTTAAATAATCTGTTACAAATTCCTAAACATATTGGTAAAAGCATTCAAAACACATCTCTTCAAACATCATCAAGTATTTTCAAATCTTCTCATCAAGTTCAACATACAAGCATTGACAAAAACCATACCAAGGCCTACATACTTGGCTTTGCTCTTTCTTTCTACTAGGTGAAGTTGTCCTTGCCTACGGTCTATTCTAGAAGCTTCTTGGTGTCACATCTATCCCTCTTAAATCTCTTTGAATGAAAGGATATCCCAAATTCATAGATCAAAAATGTCAAAATCAAATGAAATCCAAACCACCAAGCAAACAAAATATTTTATTTTACACACTTCTTTGCCCCATCAACCTTCAGTGATAATCCCACATCTCTTACTAGTGGTGTGAGGTTGGGAAAGGAAAGAAGTGCCCTTACTCACCTATATCTTACCTTTGGTGACAAACCCATGCTTCTTACTAGTGGCGTGAGGCAGGGTGTGGGGGGTCTAGTCACACAAATGAACAAATCTTGGTATGCTAAAAACAAAAATCAAATTCTATTAAGAGAAAGCAGATATCCAAATATCCAAATTCCAAAGAGATCAAATCCTCAAAACCAGATTTTGTCAACCACGTTACCATTTATGAATCTAAGTCTAGATAAATTGGAAAGTAAGTGGCCTTCTAAGCGTGGTAGTAGTTCTGAGTAGGGTAGGTGTGTAGGTCTAAATTTGGTTGTTGTTACTGGTTTGTCTGTCTCTCATCACTCCATTCAATCAAACTCATACAACTTGTTCCCTTTCTAACTCTTGGTGTTGAGCCCTTGCATCTTACTATTTGCATGGATTTGGAATTGGGGCAAGTTCATCTCTTGATCACTATACATTCATCACATTTTTCCAACATAAGAAGAAATTACAAACATTTCCCAAAGAGTTCAAAAGTTTGGTACTACCATATGTTAGTATCATCTCATATAATCTTTACAAAAGCATAAAAATTAAAACATCCTGTTTACCACCATTTGTTATCCATCACATACATTCTAAAAACATGAAAAAAAAATTTCTAAAAATATCTAATTACACATATGGAAACAAGTCACAAAATTCTAGATGCTAAGAGTCTAGATCCAAAAAGATATATATATATATCAAGTTTCATATACAATGCCATCATGCCCTAGGCATGGTCAAAAATCTCAATGAGCCCGAAAGGTACAAAAGAATTCATATGGATATCTGACAAAATGCTACAAAAATAGTCTCTCAATTCCTATGGGATCCCTCAGAGGGTGCATGACCACGCCTAGGAATCTGGCTACGCTGGCGCTCCGAATGTACACAGGACTCTAGGTCATGACCAGAGCTACCGTCTCACTATGAGAATGACTCCTCCTCATCAAGCACTTGGCTGTCCTATATCCAGCTACCTCCATGTGGAGAGAAGTCATGATCTTTTCCGCATACTAGACAGAGGCAAAAACATTAGTATGCCTACTAGCTACTGAAGGCTCCCCCACATCCACGGAAAGCTCAACATGATTCTTCTCCGAGGGGAGAAGCAAGGTATCAATGTAAACTCAGTGAATCAAGTCTTGCCACTCATCAGCAGTCGCTGCAAGAAAATGAGAAAACAAGTTAGAAAATGATCAAGAGATAAAACCAAAAGCAAGAAAAACAAAAAGGTAACTCAGATAACTAAAAAATATGTCAAGAGAAGAGTGACAAATCACTCAGATCTCTAGGCCCCTAAGAAGGATCTCTAGGATCCATGCCTACCACTGATGCCACCATTGACTGGTGTCCCTCTCCCACGTCTAGGGAAATGTGATGGCCTACAACAAACTTTCCAACTCCACCTAGGTCTCGAGAGAGTAACTCCTCTAAGACTAGAGTCACCCTCTCTGTGCTCCACTCCATCCTCTCGGCCTATAGGATCTCCTGGGTATCATGCCACTCGGGATCACTATCATTCCCCCCACCCATCTCAATAATATCCATTTCCTCTATCTCCTCATCGGTCTCTCCCCCAGTGAACTCCTTAGACTCAGAGTCCACGTTAATGGGCTCATCACTGCTATAGGCAGGACTGGTAACAATCTGAAGTAAGGGTGCCTAAGGAGAACCATCTCTCCCTCATACATGTACCACCCTTCTGGCCGTAATAGGAACACCACAAGTAACAATAGTCCAACCCTAGCCTCTAGGACCTCCCCGAGCCTCGTGGATATATCTATACATTGGCACGGCCGGAGGAATCATGTAACTATAGGGGAGGCTAAACTGTTGCGGTACTCTATCAAAGGGGTGTATCTCAAACTTCCCCACCCTATCTATCAACTATCTAGTAGTCTGGTAGGAAATCAGTGTAACGGTATCCTCTCCCCATACCCCTTCCATGGTATGATAAGGAGTGGCCTCCATGTCTATAGTGGTCAGACAGGCCACTAGATGGTGGGGTTCTCTAAGAACTGTCATCCCTGTTCACCTTGCTACTCTGACGGCCCCAGGATCCTCCACCTCTACACCTATCCCATATGGGGTGATATGCTCATACACCCAACTCATGACAAGAGTCGGGTGGCTTAGTGACTATCCCTATAATCATACTACCCTATATAAATCATGATAGGTAGTCCCGAGGATATCTACTCCCTAAGCGTAGACATGTCCATGGCCCTTAATCTATGCAATAATTGGGGCCCAGCAATACAAGAGGGTGTCCCCTCCCTTATCCCCAATCAGTCTGGATGTAAGGATGCCCATGATGGCCTTGCAGAGGAAGGGAATGTCTGACTCAATAATAGAGTGGATCCTCATGCCCTTCTTCGATCCCATCGATATAACTACATCTCCCATGTAGGTGGCCCACTGAACCACCTGTGATCTAGATACTATTGTCTTAAATACAGTCACTTCCCAAGGATCGGAACCCCTAGTATACAGTAAACATCCTCCAGGGTGATAGACCACTCACCCCTAACTCCTGGCAATTAGAAGGTGTTCTGATCCATGTCCTAGTATGAAAATAAATCACATAGAATGTGACTAGTAGGCCCAACATGAGGGACCTTTGTGATCCTCCAAATTCCATCCCTCTAAAGGGTATCTCGCTCTACCTGAGAGAGGGCCTCTAATACTGCTGGGATCCAATCACACTTCCTCTCCCAGCTCCATCTAATATACTCCTTCTGCATACACCCAAAAACACAAAAAGAAGTGAGTTCGTATTGAATTCCTATTAAAAATACTACTAAAAACATGTGAAAGTGTAAAAAAATGTTAAAATAAATAAGGTAAAGCATTGTTTTATCACTCTTTCATGGACCGCCACCCTATGCAAAGTGGCATTCTATAACTGCCACCTTTTAAGATGGTGGTCCTATAACCACCACCCTGCACAGGGTGGCAGTCTTGTCCCGCAAACTTAAATGGGTTGTATACCCTAAAAAATTCTTTAAAACAAACAAATACACCTTTTTTCGCTAAAATGAAAACCTACCCTATGGGTGCCCCCCCTAAAGACACGTTTAAAACTAACATTTTCAAAAATTACCCCCCCAAGTAAAAGATTTCATCATTTCCACATTTTAGGTCTAAAAATGATAAATTGAGAAGAACTAACTTGAGACTTTGCGGGTCGATGTTCCACTCTCGGAGGCATGATCACTATCTCACCACAAACATTTTGACTATACTCTTATCGAAAACCGTCACCGTGGGTCCCAAAGCTCAAAAATCTATCAAATCAATCTGCATAAATGAATATTGAAATGACTTTATTTTATATATATAGCTTTCTAAAATTTATTTCAAATGTCTTTGACAGGGTCGGAGCACTGACGGAGGTAAGTTCTAAACCCCGTGTAGATGGTAAGTCCTCTTTTCATATTAATTCAGTCTTATTTCTCAAATTGTTTTATCTATTTACACTTGATTCCCTTGTTTTTATTTCACAGATAGTGGGAATTTGGATGGTGACTGTCCAACACACAGGCATGTCAAGTATAACTCCTAACTCCCCATTTCGGGATCGCCATACTTGGATCCACCATTTTACGCCTCTTCATGGCTAAGACGCTTCTTCGAGGGGGCAATATGTATGTACCTGAAATTATAGGGTACTACACCACTGGAATGATGTTACACATACCCTAATGATGATACAGGTCTCCTTGCAAGGTTTTTAGAATCCAGAATGGATCACCAAGTATACACTTGTATCCTGCATGTCCTACTCAGCCTCTGCATGTTTTTTTCCCCCTTTTTCCCTTTTCTTCTTGTATTTTTGTCTTCAGTGATGAAACCACCACCCTACCTGGGTGGTGGTCCCGTGACTACCACCCTGGATAGGGTGGTGGTCCCGTGACTAGCACCCAGGACAGAGCGGCGGTCCCATAACCGCCACCCTCCACAGGGTAGCAGTCCTGTATGGATTTTCTAGATCCTTTTGACAATCACATCAAACGTAAATCTTGGATTTTACATGATTTCTTCAACCAATTTAGCTTTCTTTAATGTTTTCGGTCCCCTGGTAATAGTTTTTTTCCTTTGTTTATAGTAGAAGAGATCAAATGAGAGTTACCCTCTGGTAAATGCATTGGTTATAAATAGTCAGCTAGTTTTCAAGCAAATGGCCCCTCACCTTTTCAATTCTCTTATTCAGTATTTGAATTTCTTGCTTAGAATTCTATTAGTTGCATGTTTTTCCTCCATTGTTGGTCTTTTAGATTTCATTTGATCTTCTTGTTTTAGTCTTACTTCATTGTTATGCCATGCAAGTCAGTTTAGCATAGAATAGTTTCATTTCTAGATTAGAATGCATTAAAGTTGAAGGTTTTGTTTTGTCACAAGGATAGATTCTAAAACTCTCGGTATACTTGTGTTGTATTCCCGTAATAAATCCCGCTAGGAATTACATAGTCAAGCTCTGTTCACTTGTGCTATCCCTCTCCTACTCGCATTGTATTCACTCTATATCCAAAGATGCCATTTTTCGAATATCATCTTCTATTGATACTATCATATACACACTGTCTGCATTCACGAGAGCATGAAGGAATGAGGAGATCACACTAAGGGGACTAAATCACACATAACTAGATTTACCACTGTTCTATAAATGTCAGGTTTGAGCTATCAAAGTTCTAGTTACGACATATCAAATAAAGTAGTAAATTATTTCATTTTAGTTAAGCTCACTTTCAATATTGTCAAGGAAGCTGTGTGGAATGATAGTTTCTGAAAAACTATGATTTGGTCCTCACTTCTGAGGTAGGATTGAAGGTTTTCAATTAAGTTAATTAGCTGTCTTTTATCTAGATTCACACATCTACACAAGTGAATAAGCACACCGGGTTATCTCACTTGTTTAGTTTTTGTATAAAAGTAGTTTAATTGTTGTTCATAATCATAATGTTTCAATCATATATATTTTTTAGAGTAGTTTCCTTTTCAGCAGTAGTATAAACTGTTATTTTCAGTTTAAGTTAATTCAGAGACTTCAAAACTAGATTAACATTTAGATCTTAGGATAAACCACTAAGGAATTTATGCTACCCATCCATAGCCTCTAAATCTCCCCTTTGTCATTTAGCTACCAGGAGATCACACTACCAAATATTAGTCACTGATCCTCCTACAGTTAGATATAGGAAGGTTACTTGTTGATTCTCATCCTCTCCTGTAGCTTTTATATCGTTGAAAACCAGCCATAATACCGGTTGTGGCTTCGTCTAAGTCACCTGCATTACAAACCACCGGCTATCTTGGCATGACCTTGAGAGGTCAGGTATGGGGAAAGTCAATTGCTGATTATCATCCTCACATGTCACTTTTCTGTCATACAGAAACCTCTTCATTTAATTCAAAAAATTATTCTACATAAGGCTAGCTAGTTTTGAAGGTACACCTAATAAGTTACCCATGTATTGTAATGATAATTTAGTCTTGGTGGAGGTCTATATATAGTAGGATATGCTACATAGGACATGTAGGGACAAGAAAATCACTGGAATTTAATTCCCTATTTCTTTGGGAAATTATACATGCAAGTCTACCCTAGATGCCCAGAATGTGAAAACAACCATTGTTGATTTCAAATTTCATTTATACCATAAAATATCATCTTTTGATATCAAGGGATTCATTTCTAAACATTTGGTAATGTCATATTATCATCTCCTTTCCATGGAATATTATTGGGCTAATTGTACTAACAAACATGAAGTGAGGAAGAGGTATCCTGGAAGACTTTCTCTTCAACGAATCAAGGATTTCCAAGTGTATCAGATTCATATTCCTGATGCTTTGGAGAATAATAATGAGAATTTTTATTCAACATAGTATCTCAATACTATTCAACATATGCCTCTCCATAATATTGACTAGTCACATAAGGAAAAGGATGGTCCTTCAGACATGAATAATCTAGTTATCGTGAGAAAAAGATAGTGGTTCAACAAAATGATGAAGGAGTAACAAAAAGCCATGAATTAGTCATCTTCTTGGGAAGCCTCCACTTCACACAAATAAGTATCCTCTCCTTAGGAGGTTCCATATCATCCTACTCCATCTTCCTCATGTATGGATCTAGTAACCAAAGTATATACCAAGAAGTAAAAAGTCAAGGAGATAGAAAAAATTGATGAAATGCCTCAGAAAGAAGTTGATAAAGAAAAAAATCTTGAAATAGTTGAAGAATAATTCATGGTGGTTGAAAAAATATATCAACCTTTGAAAGAAGAAGAGAAGGTTAATGAAGACAAAAATAAGAATATGAAAAATAATATGAAGAATAAGAAGAAGAGGAGGAAGATGATGTGAAAATTATAGATCCTAACATAGGAAAATTGAGTTCCTCAAGAGCTAAGCTTCCAATCAAAATATCATCCTCCTCTACTATTGAAATACCAACTATTTATGTTCCTTTTACGCAGTTCCTTGGTCCTTTCCCTACTCTTTCATTAGCTCCAGCTTCTACTCCACCTTCTTGTGACTCCTTCACATGGGTTCAACCCATGATTGATATAATAAATAGAAAGGCATCTTCTCATATTATTTCTCCTCGTTTTGATGTTATAGCTACTCTACTTGGCACAAACCTTAATCCTCCTATAAATAAGGACATGAAAACCTATAATTTCATTTCATATTCAAAATAGCAACAATTTCTTGATATTTCCATACCAAAGGGAGACAATGATGAGAAATAAATCCATATGGAATACCTAGAATTAACAAGGATTTCACTTGGTGAATGCCTTCTCAAGGGAGAGGTGTAGAATCTCAAATAAATTCTGCCCAAAGTGATTGAAAGGGTAGAGAAAGAAAAATAGACATAGGAGAAGTTTTAATAATAGGATCAAGTTCTTTCAAAATTTATCAAATCCTTTCTCTCCAATGATAAAACTCTGGACCCCACTCCACTCTCTTCAATTCCTCCTCCAACCATTCTTTCTGAGGATATTAATTCTATGAAGTAGATCCATAAACATGCCTCATATGGTAGAGCCAATAAAGCATTAGTGGAGGGAATGTTAATCTCTGGTCTGAGTTTTATTGATGAGGCATACAAATTATATGACAAAATATCTAAAGCTCAGGATCAATTCAACACAACCATCAAAGAAGCAGAGAAGGAACTTAGGATATGGTTGGAAAACATTCAATATTTGAGGATCATGAGCACTAGTAATGATAAAATCCTCCTTTCTCATAATTTTTTTGATGATTCCAAGAATAACCTATACAAGAAGTGGGTTTACAGTATTAAATGGAAGATTATGGTATTTGAAGAGAAAATCATAGAGCTTAGGAACATGGTGTAGAAAGGAGAGGATTTTAAATAAAAAATATTTGTTGACTTGCAAGCTCTTAGATGCCAATTTTATAAGGAAAATTATACATGAAGGAACTCATTAGATGAATTCAAAGCTAAATTCACTGTACTAATAAAAAATGATCTATTCAAGGATGAAACCGTAAACAATAAGAGATGATGGAGGAAATAACTGAGCTACATAACGTTATTGTAGAAGCCACCAAGGGTTTGTTGCATAATGGAGGAGTTACTAAAGAAATGGAATATTCTCTTGGTAGTTGGTTGAATTACATAACAAACACAACTATCCCAAAGGTCATGGAAATTTATTTTTCCCTAGAAAAATTCAGACTTCATGTGCTCAAAGTGAAATTCCACCTGTGCTGCTCACCAATGTTCCTTCTTCTATCTCTTAAGTATTTTCTTTCTAATTTTTATAGTTTGAAGTTATCTTTATCATTTTGAAAATAAAATATCATAAATAAAGCTAGCTTATGTAAGTGATTAATTAAGTGTTAGCACTTAATTAAATATTAATTAGTTAGAAAGTTGGTTACAACCACCTCTCAGCCTATATAAGGCTTCTTTCTCATTGTAAAGGGGATAGATTTTGGTGTTTTGGAATGTAATGATACAAAAATTTTAAGATAAATAAAAAATTTCTCACCCTCTTATTTGTGTTTCTTTTTGTTTCTCTTTCTTACAATTGTGAATGTGAGTTATAGTATATTTGAATCTAGAAACTGTTTGTTTAATCCATGTAATATACTATGAGGAAACTTTGTGCCTGTTTCATTTAGAATTCATGGATATTCAGATATATTAACTCATATGTTCTTGAAGTCTCATATATGTAGAAATAACATATAACTCTTAATTATCTATATTTGATGTGTTGTCTTCTTCACTTCTTTTCATTACAATAGTGAGAAATCTTACATAACCAAGGAGATTACGTATGCTCTTTACCGGTGGATTAGATTGAAATTTGTGTCCCTGTTTCACCCATCTTACTCATATAATCTATTGTTTCTTCCTCTAAAACCCTTCCCCTTTTCATATTTTGTACTGAAAATATTAGAATATGGAGGCATTATTTACACCAAAATCCTCATTCAAGATGTTAGTTTGTGTATTTGTAAATAGTTAGATTTTTAATTTTTTGGTGAATAAAGGAACCTCCCCACAAAGAGGAGGATTGTTGTCCCCTAAATTGTTGTTTGTGTCTAAAGAATAAATTTCTAACAGTGTGAATAGTGTTTTTTTTAGAATATTAGGATTATTGTTTGATGATCATTCCTTTGGCTAATTCATGAATATTTTATTAATGAATATAATATCTAACGCTTAGTTATAAATTGGCTTATTGAGATGATAACTTGATCATTAATATATTTAAGGAATAGTGCCTTGTTATTTTTACTTGATAGGACTATATGTATATGTAATCATTTTATTTGATGATTTTTTGGAAACTGAGACTTCATTATGACTTTGTTTGATCATTTTTACATTTATTAATTAAATGTACTATGAAGATAAAAGTATATATATATAAAAATTTTAATATTCTTTATTTCAAAATAATGTGACATGATTACGAGTGGATAAATTCATACTAGTTCATTAAACTGACCATATAACTATTTTCTCTCCTACAACTTGCAGGATGGATTATTCATTATGAAGTGATTGATTGATTATTATGCATGATTTTTTCATGTAATGATTATTGTTTATCCAATTTATATTATTTTATTTATTTAAAATGTGAAATTTTTACTTCGTAAGATTGTATAAAAAGGCATTTTTCCTTATGTATTAATCACATTTAATGATTTATTATTGTATCAATATAAACATGAAATTATTTCATATGTTTTTAAAATATAAATCATGTTGTTTTCAATATCTTATCTGTATGATATGAAAGAGTATAAGATATATTAATAATGATGTCATGATATAAGATAAAATATCATAAACAACATTCATCAACAATAATTATACAATGTTGTAAAACATATCTTATACATTATATGATGATGAAATCATAATGATGAAACTATGTATTATATCATTGTACTCACATAAATAAATGCACTATCATGATGTTATGTTATATCTATTTCTATAAGTTCATCATGTATTAATAAGTATGTTAGGTATCAAACTATATGTTACAAATAAGAAGAACATATTGTTGTCTTTAACAATAGTAAATATACATGTTTATAATAATGTTCATTCATTATGAAAACCACATTTATATCTATTATACTTTTGATGAAAAACAAATATGCCATTAGTAAAAAAGGTACGAAAGGTACATTGTAATCATAAGAAGTACATATGTACTTAATTAATCTAAGTTTATGAATATGATTAAATGGTGATGGATAAATATATGTATTATCTATCATAAAGTATAAATTGGATTATCTTTATGTTTAATGAAGATTAATTGAATCATTATAGGATGACATAAATTATCTACGATATCGTGATAAGAGGAACTATAAGTAGATGATAGCTCAATGAGTTTGTTGTAAATCTCTATCGAGAACAAAATAACTTATCCCAAGAAGAAATAATTATGAAGTGTATATATCATGAAATGAAATTTGTGTCACACGAATCTTGTATGTGTCAGCTCATAATGGATATGGTGAGGATAACAAATGCGTAATAACACAACTCATTACATGAGCATCACCTTTCCCATAGGGATCCTAACATGGGACTGACAAGACCCATCTGATCTGAATATCGAGTTATGATCCCTAAAACTTCATAACTAAAACTTAAATATTAAAAAATTAAATTAGATCTAGATAACCATGGTGATATGGTTGTGTGGTGATGGAGAATTTTTTTGATGTTTAGTGTGTAGAAATGAAACTAATCTTCCAAAGCAAATTTTGAACCTTTGGAAAAATTAGTGTAACTAGCTGATACAATGTCTATTCACAATTTTATTATCTTAATGTGTCAGAAACTAGATGGATTACAGTTTAATTAATTTTTAGGTTGATGCTTAGGACATGCACTTAGTTCTCAAGACCTATTATAAAAGGTCAACCAGTTGTATATAATTTATACACACTCATGTAGAGTGAAATACAACAGATCAGGTAGATATAAATGACCCTTACAACTACACATGGTTTTCATTTTTATCAAATGGATTAAAAAAATTAATTATGCTAGATTTATTTGTTGCACGCTCAAAATCGTTGAAGGATTTAAATGTGATTAAGGGGTTTATAAAAAATCCCTTAATTTTATGAAGTATAACAAGGGTGTTACATCTCTAGAATGTATGCAACTAAATAGATAGTCATGATTTTGTAACAATCATATTGTACTTGGAAATTTTCCCTATCTTGACTTGGAGTGATGATATGTTCTTTGTATTTGTATATATGAGTGAATGAATAACCTAGGATGAGTGTGTAGAGTATATGGAGCTCAAGGGAGTCTTGGAATGAATTTATTTGTGCTTTCTCTTAGTGTATGCTCATGAGGATCTTTAGGCTTCAATTGAGTATAATCTCATCCTTGATGATGGAAAAATAATTAGCTTATATGTGTTATAGATCTAGAAAGTTAGATAAGGATGACTAGAAGTATCCTAGATGAATTTGGAA